>JAQGBW010006530.1:0-10491 GCA_034698625.1 Julus scanicus
TTGCTTATGAAAAGTCACTTCCAAAAAGTTGCTTTTGAAAAGTCGCTTCCGAAAAGCCACTTCTGAAAAGTCGCCTGAATGCGACTTCAAGTAGAATGCATCAAAAAGGCGCCTAATGTGCCTTAATATCAGTCGCTTTTGTTTAGAGTGTATAGAAAACAATTAAAATCGATAAAGTGGCCAAATAACAATAGAAACTAATAGAAATTTCTATTGGTTTCTATTGTTTTTTTCACCAGGGAATGCTGTGCTTAATGTTCATACCTAACCTAGGGTAATAAATTGTAGTACAAATAATTACATTCTTCATACACAATAAAAATTAAAATTCAAGTATCACGGCACAAAATTGTATTTCCCCACTGAGTTTTTAATCTGAAGCAAAATTGATTTTGATCATTAATCTTCATCTTGAATCAGACAACATATAAACAAAATATGCATCTTGTCTGACTTTGAATTTTACAGCGAATTATAAATAATTCTCTCAGACTATCGTTACACACATTACATATAAAATATAAATTTCAAATTTATAGTTTTTCTAAATGGACTTAGGTTCACGTTTATTACATACCATATATTATGCAGAGTATATATTACGTCTAATTAATCTTATTACTATAATTTTATATATTACTATATATGATTAAGATCTACTTTCGAAATTAAATTGTAGCAAATGCGATGGATTTGTTTTTTCGAATATCTTTGCTGAAAAACTGAAGCCATTGCATATAGAACTGATGGCTGGAGCCTGAATAAATCTATTCAATTCAATTTAATTCAATTCAACTCAGTACCCACAGCCAGAAAATAAATGTCATCTAAACTAGAAAAATCTTGCCATTGTAATTAGGTTGGTGCACTGTCATCTTTAGACGTTTCGTAATGCTCAGCTTGTACAGTTTTCGAAAAATTCGTTTCGACGCCAAGTTTTTCTTCGCAAAATGCTCACTGCAGCGCAGCGCTTTTTTTCTGCATCGACGTTGTGCTTTTTCGCCGTGTGATTCCCCGAAGCAAATCTCAACGATGCCCTATATATTATCAAATATTTTCAAGTTGAATCCGATAAGCGTGTTCTCGATTTCTACTATGAAATTCTTGCACGGTTTTCAATGAAAAAGAGGGTGGCAAGTCCCCACTGATGATGGCAACGAATGACATACTCGCAACTCCAACCGCCCCCCTCACACAAACTCGCATATGTATGCATGATAGAGTGAGGTGTAATCTAAATTTGTGCAAAGTCAAAAATTTGCAATACAGGCGTGGTAAAAGACTAGAGATAAAACTGACCTATACGCTGTTTGTTATATGTGCGTGGTAAAAAACTAATGATTTTTATCCTAATGATATTTCACAAGGAATTTGCTATATATACATATGTAATGTAGAATTGCGTTCCAGATATTGACAACCCGAATAGATCATTGCTTGTTGAAAATTTATGAATCTTTCATTTTGACTTCCTTTTGGTTTTAATTTTAAATGGTTTACACATGTTCTGGACATGACGTGCCAACACGTATTACATTGACGTGGGCATGTTTAGTCACATTCCTAAATCGGTGAATTTGAGGATTTTGTCCTTTCGCTTGACATATGACACAGAGTATACTCAAACGAACTTTTCACTTGGGCAGTTGGGCTATGTATCTGCATTTTTTTAACCCACATATGGTGCGCATGCACATTAGATTCAAGCAGCTCTGCCAAGGTCCACAAGTTGAGTGTCTTTTGTGACATGTGTACAAATGCAGCTTGAGCAGGCATGTGAAGATGGACTTCTTTCTCCAACACTTCTGCAAGCCCCATTGCAGTACTTTGACTAGGCCCAGCCAATTATATGGGATCGTTTTAAAAATAGGGTCAGAACATGTAATATGGGCGTGATTAACTGCATGTATACAAGTGCGAAATTGTTAGGACCTGTTTGAGTTTGTACTTATGTTTTTCAAAGTGTTCTAATTCTAAAGCGTAGTTTTCAATGTTTGCACAAGTTTGGTGGGCATAATATCGTGCTTCAGAGAACCTGTTCAATAACTATTTATTCTAAGCAAGTCAGTTTCTTGAGGTGCATTGACGGTTCAAATATGAAGTGAAAATGACAAGAAAAACTGAATCATTGACGATTTTTCCCCTACATACTGTATTCTCGTGTATAAAGTAAATTTGGGTAAGAGCAAATTCAAAGCATGAAACGTTACCCTCGGTTTATTGATAAATATATTAAATTTATTTCGTGTTGTTAAGAGTACGACAAAACGAAGTAACCTCTCGCTATTATTGCTTTTGCCTCTCAAGTAGTTCCAAGAGCGGAAATAATATCCATGGGGTCCGGGACTCCATTTTTATATCCATTTTTTTAGGATAGCCAAATAAGGAAATCGATTATGCACTATACCGTTGAATTTGTTATGTCTCTGTAATAACAAAATACTTTGACAATATATCTACAGTCCATATAAAAGTATTAGTGATAGTCAACTTCTTCCTTAAATTAAAGTGATCTTTCTCATTGATATTTGCAAACATTTTTTATTAATTTAAATAAATTTATATTTACCCGCCGCTGTAGCTTTTCTCATCCCCCATCAGAATTCCCACATTTTTTTGAGAATGAAATTCCATGCCTTTCCAGGTTTTTTCAGGGCATTTTTAAATTTTTTCATGACTATGAAAAATTTACACTTTTTTTTTATTACTTTGTTTTTACTTAGAATAGATATTGATTTGTAGTGAAATGGTAAAAAAAAATTAAGACGTGAACATTTGAAAACAGTGTTGTAAGTTACAATTTTTAAACTAATTTGTGTTTAATGTTTTCCAATCATGGCTTAACAAGTTTATGGAAAATTGTCAGCATAATCTTGGTCAGAAATATTTTAGGACCAATCTGAAAAGCTCCCCGATTTTCCAGGTCTCTTCCATGACTTTATCAAATTCCCTTACACTCCATGATTTTTCTGGTTTTTCCAAGTTGTGGGAACCCTGTCTATGAATATATATTTTTTAAATTCTACAGAAGCTGCGTCAATAATTCATTATTTAGGAAAATTTCCTCAACAAAATTTCTTAGAACACATGTGCGTAAAAATATTTTTTTTTAGAATTGCTAAGCCATGTATGCATATTTCTAAATAAATTGTCGATAATTTTAAATTTGCCCATTTCAAACAAATTCTCCAATTTCACTTAGCATCCAAACTATTTGGAATGTTACTTTTCGGAAACCATGCAGATTTCGCACAAATTCGAAATATCGATTTCATCAAAACTAGAGTAGCCGGCTCGTTTTAAGAAGGCTACTTTTGCCCATGTACAGCGGCGTATATGTACCGTGACAGCATGTGGGCAACATAAATCTTCCATAAACCTTCGTTCGTGAAAACGGATGGCGACAATGGGTGATTGTCAAAGCGGACAAATATAGCCATGGCTAGGCTGAAATTCCGTGCTTGTCACAGTGGTAAAAGCGTGTCGACATCAGTTTCCAAGCATGTTGCTACGGCGCTCCAAGAGTTCTTGGTGCCTCAGACAAGACCAATTTGTGACTGCAAACTCGTGTCTGAAATGTGAACGGCCGATTCGCTTTCTAATTCTGGCATGAAAAATGGCCGACATATGGCCGATAGTGAAGAATTTTTAACGAAACAGTTTCAAACAGTGTTTCCACGAATACGTTCTGTCCACACACAAGGGGAAGAAAAATTATAGCATTAATCGAGATGCTGATTTGATTATCCAGCGCTTGTTTCATAAAGTATTCGTATTCCGCATACCAACGTTCGTAACTTAACGATTACGATTACAAAAACGAATCATAACATTATCCGAGATTACATAAACCTGAATCCATTGTAGTATCATATCTTGCTTGTTTTTCCTGCAAGCTACATATTATATAAAACCTGTTCACAGTCAATAATAACATCACTCTTTTTCGTTTATGTCTTTAGAATATAGACGAAACGCTATGTAAAAAAGCTCATCTTATAATTGAATAGTATTTACACAAGGGGATTACATCAGAGGAAGGAATTACCCTTTGTATAAGTGAAAGTTTCGTTTAACTGAATATCGTATAAGCGAATAATGTATTACACAGGGTTAAATGGAGTTTTGCCGGGGAACAAGAAATTGTTTCTATAACTGAATGTTTCGTATAAGTGAGACTCCACTGTATTTCCATTTTTCGATTGGATAAGCAGTTCATGAATAAATGCCCTGTGTAACTTAGTTTTTGGACATCGCAAAAGATCACCATAGTTGGGCTGAGCACACATGGTGATTACCGGTCTTCACGATGAGATAAAGGGCCGACACGCTTTCTAACGTTTTTACTCCCATCAGCTCAGAAAGGGCGTGAGTGCACTTTCGACGGTTTTCCACATGTTTTCAATTAAAAATTTAGGTTCTTCTTTACATAGTACCAGGCCACAATGCCAGAAATGAGCATCATGAGATGCAGACAGCCAATCACAGCTTTGGATGGTCTGTGGGAATGGAACACACTTCATAATATAACGGGCAGTCTGGCCGTGGGCATCGACATCTGATTAATTTAATGCAAGTGGCCAAAGAGAATGCTGGGGGCATACTTAATTAATTAAAGCGTGGTGAGGGGTTACCGTTTACTATAAAAATTATTCTATTCTCCTGGGGTCTAATTAGCAACTTACCGCATTTATCCATTAGGGTTTGGCTCCAGTTAGACATTACTGTGGCTTTGATGATGACAAAAAATGTGGATGGGGTCATTATTTGCGACCCCCCACGCGCCTAATGACCGGGTGGGGGTTGATCACGTGATGGGTCGCCCCCAGATGTGAACTTCGATTTGGGCAAGAGAAAACAAACAGACGGTACTTGGCCATTGAGTGTCATGGATAGATATTCCAGATGCCCTTAGTCAAACAGTGATAATGGAGCGTGCATAATAATCCAATTGGGATGTCATTACACGTCCCCAATTATTCCAAGCAACTCGTAATTAACATTTCTGCCAATATTTGTTTTTGTAATGGACGAGGGAATTGTATGGGCTCAAGAGTGGTGCAACAGATCCTTGTAGTCCCTATATAAAACATGCCTGGTAAATACTCGAAAAATGAATAAAAATGAATTAGCGTTGGGAATCCGTTATCAATTTTTATTTCTCCGAATATTTTCTTTTTCTAAAAAATTGTAAAAAAAGAAATTTGAAATTGTAAACATTTGAAACTTGTTTGGTTCACACTTGATACTGTCTAAAAATTTAGTAGTTGAGCATGAGTAATAATAGCCAAATACCAGAGTATCCGGGTACAGTAGAAACTCGATTATCCGGACTAATTGGGACCATGGGTCATTCGGATAAGCAAAAATCCGGATAATCGAGTTTCTACTGTATAGGGCAATGTCTGAGCTGCCAGTCAGTGGTTAGTCAATGGACGTTATGACGATGTAACAAGCCAACAAAAATCGAAATAAATGTACTCGAAGGGCCCCAAAAATGACTTCAAAAATGTACATATTGAGCCCTTTGGGTACATTTTTTTCGATTTTTTTTTGTGTGGATATTTATGCTCGCAAAAACGTCTACTTTCCAATTTTGAAAGAAAAAACTGCAATTTCAAAAGTCGAGCTTTCATAGATTTTTAATACCCTTACAGTTTTTTCAAAAATGGGTGAAATTTCGACTTTTGACATTGCAGTTTTTTCTTGCAGAATTGGAAAGTAGACCCGAAGTGCCCCAAAAATGTCTTCAAAAATATAGACTTTTGGACCCTTCGTATACATTTTTGAGAACATTTTTAGGGACCTTCGGGTACATTTTTTTTAATTTTTTTTTTTTGGCTTTTTATGATCGAAATAACGTCTACTTTCTAATTCTGCAAAATAAAAAATAAAAAAAATAAAAAGAAAATGTTGGCTCCGCACGTCCGGATAATTGAGGATCCTGATGATTGAGGTCCGGATAATCGAGCTTCTACTGTACTCGATACAGTAGAACCTGACTAAATGCATCCTGTATGCATGAATAACCTCTCTAAAAGCATGAAATATTTTGGTAAAAGAATAACCTGTCTAATATCATATTTTTCACCAGTCCCCAGCATATGCATTTAGTCAGGTTCTACTGTGTACCAGACATTGGATTCCTGATAAGTTTCGTTTTTGCTGTCTAGTTCCAAAAAACATGTTGACAATAGTATTTTTAAATTATGTGTGTGCAGTTTTGCTTGTCTGTTTTTCTTGAAATACTGCAGACTAGCTGCTTGTGAGTTTTGTTGCCGTTTTTCAATTTCATTTCAATCATTTTCCATCAACTTTCTTGTATGAAGGGGGAGAAAAACAAGGTTTTTCGTATCACTGTCAATTAATAGTTATAGTATTTCTGGGAATGGATATAAAGCACACGATTTATCACGTTTCCTCCTATCAGTCCAAGGCTATAAATTATGTACAATTTACGATTGTTTATATCGCACCAGAGTCTGTGCCTCTAAGGAAATTGTCATATTGACAGTTGACATAAGAAAAGTGCCGTGAAGTGTCACTCACTAGGGGCACAGAAACAAAAGAAGGGGTTGCCGAGGTTTCTGGTATAGGAACACGGTTGGCCCACCAATGCTTTATTTATGTTCGGTAATGGTTGCTGGCCTCAAGAGCGAAAGCACGCTACCGAAATTTGTGGGAAATACATCAAATGATGGCAGCTGCCATCTAAAAAAGGAATCACTTTTGTTACTCAACTTGCTGAGAATGGCTAATCAATTCCGCGTTAAATGGTAAAGTGCTGAACATGTACTTGCGATGGGGGCACTTTATGCGCCATCCAATTATGACATGTTTTTTTCTGAAAACCCTATCAGCAGTTGCCATTGTTGCTTCTCCTTCTACTTTTGGCGTCAGCATTTTCAGATAAAACACAAAATAAAATACTTTCCTGTTAATTGGGACTGGAAACACTATGATCCTATTAATCGACTGTACAAGTTTACCGATGGAATTTCGCATAATTGGGACGGGAAAGTTAATAAGAATCGGTTAAAACTTCACGGCCCCATGAGCTGATCCACGTTATCCTTTTTTTTGCAAAACTTTTCTTAATTATGCAAGCATTAATTTATTAAACTGCCTTCAAATTCACATATCATCTTTGTCTTTAACTTTCAACAGCTTTATTTGTTGGTTATGTACATTACAATTTTATAAAACTTAACTATGAAAAGTGTAATGATACACTTTTCTTTATTATATTAAGATTATAACTTTATTGTAACCATGTTTTGTTACAAATGGGCTTTGCTATATCGTATTTGTTAGAGAGGATTGCATTGCATGCGCATATGTTACAGACTTGGGCAAATTGTACTCATGAGTAGGAGTACTGATTACGATTGCAGTGAAATCAAGATACTTCATAGCATGAGTAGAGTACATCAGTAGTCATATGAAATGAGTAATCAGACTTTGAAAAATTGTACTCATGCATGAGCAGAAGTAATGATTACGAGTATATTGGAATCATACTCAACCGTGAATAGAGTAAAAGTAACCAGTAACCATACAAAATGAGTATGAGCAGTATTGCAATCAGACTTGGGCAAATTGTAATCATGGATATGAGTACTGGATATATTTATGGCGGATTGTAAAAAGTATCGTTTAGGGAACTAAATTTATGTTGTACACAGTTGGTTTTATTACGAGCTGAACCAATTAAAATTAAAACGTGACCACGTGAACAATCCTCCAATAATAAAAATTAGGATACATTAGATTTTTGAATGACCCTCGTGTTAAGTTACTTTGTTTCGTTGCTTAAATGTAGTCAATATACTCAATTATTGACTTAAAGTATTTCTAGTCATACTTGATTATATTGGTCATAATTTTAGATTACGTTAATACTCAAGGACGTTTGTAATAAACCATTGTGAGTACATTTTTTGTAATCAAGTGCATTATGCTCATACGTTTTTATTACACTTGCATACGTTTATACTCGTAACTATCGAATACATTTGGTACTTTATTACTCTTTGTATTCGGTACTCCTTTACTCGTTACTCAAATTCATTCAATGAATACTCAATTACTGCTATGTTATGAAAGAGATTAAAACATTTTTAAACCAGTATTCAAAAAAGTGCCTGAATTTTTTCAATGCGTTTATTTCCGGTTGGCAAAACTGGTCATTGAAGCGTTTAGATGGGAAAATTGCACATATACCACATATTGTGAAGCCATGCTTGGACGCCTTTTTCGTACTTGTGGTGTGAATTTCCGGTGCGAAGAAAATCATTGTTTTTGTTGGTCTGTCTTTGTGTTTATTTGTTATTTTCTCCTTCTTCCCCATTGTTTTCTATCTGACCAAGTAGAAACTCAGTCTTTCAACAATGAGTAATCTATCGGAACTGCTCAAGCAAATACTTCGTCCCTCCTGATGCTGGTCAGCAACTTTTTATATAGCAGCAGAACTGATGGGAAGAACCCTGTTTTGAAAAAGAATTGAAATGTTTTGGTATAGCGATGAAAGTTTTTGAAAATTAATCTCTGTAGAACCCACTTTTGGCCTTTGCAGTCCATGACATATATCTTGACATCTGAAATTGTTAGTTTTTTTAACAGTTTTACATACGATCAGACAATAGTGCTCGATTTTTCATTTCTGATATCATCTTTCTGTAGAATACCACGTATGGTAAATCAATTACTAAAGCATTTCAGAACTGGAGCATTAATGTCCCAAACTTATGCAAATATGCAAATGAGAGTGGATGCCCCTGTAGGCTAGCAAACCATATTGTCTTCGAATGTTGCAGTGATTGCAAACAAGTGTTACGATTGATGATTTTAAAAGCATTTAGAACAATGAACATTCCTGACCTATCAATCGATAATATTAAGATATATTAAACCCACGAGATTTTAACTGGCCTTCACCTTCTTTGGAACAAAAAATTAAAGTATGCATCTAGAAAAATTTCAAGGAAGTTTACAAAAACAATGAAAACTTGAAATTCAGTAAAACTTAATGAGTTTTAAAACAACATCATCGTTTTACTCATCATCTTAAACATGATAACATCTGTCTTGATATTCTGGGACTAGCTTGCCGAATTATTTCCAAGGGATAACTTTTTTGCAGAATAGCTTCCTTGGGCCTTATCGGGTTATAAATATACTATGTGTTTGTAATTTTTTTTGTCTAACCAATTTGGAGAATTTAAACCTACGTATCTATATGGTGCTTTGCTTTGGAGACACCCAGTATGTAAATTTGCAGGTTAGAAAATGGCAACTATTTCGATGAAGTGCGTTCCTTTGTTTGGCCATTAAATTCCTAGTCGTGGTTTATTTGGGAGGATGAGGAGTAGGAAAAGAGGGGTTTTCCCTCTTCTTCTTTTTGTCCTTTCTCCGTTCGTGTCACCATCTCTGATTCGCCCTAATGGAAATGCCTAAAAATACCAGAGAATTTTCACAGACGTAATTGGGATTATTGTCGTCTCGAAAAGGAATCAAGTTTTCAGCTAGTCGCTTGCCGTATTGCGGAAATTTAATGCTGCTAATGAGGTTTTGCAAATATTGTGCCGAATGCCTTGCCTTCTTCCACTCCTCTTTGAAGTGGGGGGCCAGGGTCTAACGATTATGACGGTTATTATGCCCTCGATTTAAGCGCGCAATTAAACCAAATTGAAATGCGGAATTGCTAATCCTTTGCCAGGGCGAATCCCTCACCAAAGCGCCCCCTGGTCCTCGCGAGCCCCTGTCACCTTTTTTTATTCACTTTTCGAGCATAAATTTGTCGATTTGGTTAATCGCGGGGCGGAGAACCTCCGCACGTCAGGTCTTTCGCATAATGAAGTGCTTTGCCTAATTTAGTAGGGGGCAATCGATCGGAAAATGAGCGACGACAATCCCCCCCCCCCTTTTTGTTTGCATGTGGCTTATGTTTTTATGAGATTTTGCCAGAATACGATTAAAGATCGTTTGATGGTTTTCTGGAAAAATGACGTTACTGTGCCATGACTCGCTCGGCGATGTTGGAAATTCCGTGCCCTTTACGAATGGTTCGTCAGTAAAACTAATTCTTATTGTCGTGCAGAATTAGGCTTCCATTTTATGAATTAAAGTGTCTGACAATTTAAGTCAATATTCGTGATATTAAGTTCTTAACCCTCCATCTTTCCTAACTATGACGCCTTTCACCCCCTACCCATGGTTACATTTTAGATTTTCGTATATATAAAACAGAAGTATTTAAACTGAGGTTTAATGGGCTCCACTACATTTTTATAAAAAAATTATTTTTTGTTCTGTCATGATATACTCATTGATGCTTGAGGAAACGTTAAGGGGTATATTAATTGCATTAAAAAGTAGGTACTTCGCAACAGATTTGAGCAAATAGTACTCATGGACACTAATCATTTTACCCCACCATTTACCACCCACCATGCTGACAGCCTGTGCTACTGTTATCCTATTCATACCATA
>JAQGBW010006531.1:0-10490 GCA_034698625.1 Julus scanicus
TAAAAGTTGAAAGTTGAAAGCTGACCCTGAATTTCCAAGATTGAGACTTTGGCTATTTCGCCACACAAGGTCTCACAACACATCACATAATGGGGATTTATATTATATTATTCTATAAGTTTTCATGAAATTAAGAACTATTTTTGCTATTCATCACCTTTCTTAGCAGTGCGCTTTGGTAATATTAATTTACGAAATATTTTATTTTTTATCTTTAACAGTGAATACTTAAAAAGTTTAGTGATGAATTATTCCAAGATGCCTGGCAACCGAATCCACGAAAGACGTTCACCGACTATATATTAAAGAGTTTAATCCAGAATATTATTTGCGTCTAAATGCTTTGGACCCAATATACCAATATGGACTCGGTGAAATTTGTGCTCAATATAGGGATGACGTGCGCATGCTTGTCTGGGATATATGCAATGACAACACTTGTCACTGTTTTCTACAGACAGTTTTCAGCCATGATTTCTACACATATCAAAATGCAAACAAGTTCAACTGCCAATAAGCCCTTCAATGAAGCGTGTGCAACTTTAGCAGCCAGTGTGGATACCACAATGGACCATAGACGGATAAACATTTTATGTGAGTCAAATAGCCTTTATTATTATTGCTGTTATTTTGACGGATGTGTTTTCAGCCAAAACTGGCAGGTCTTATCCTCCTTATCGCATCGTCTGCACCGATTAGCTATCCTTTTTTGGGCATTGAAACTACCCCATGCACAATTAAAGATAATTCTATATACTGGTTACCCTATACTTTACTATAGTTTTACCTCGTTTGCTCTGGCTATTGGTAAAAGTTGCCGACTTCCACATATGTAGGTTTCTTAATTGTTGGTCGCTAACACTTCTTGCTATACGCCATCGATCTTTCCATCCATGCATTCAGTGGTTCTAGTGTTGCTAGAGGATTGGTCAATGCAAACATGCAAATTTCCAAAATTAGGTGGAAGTTTATTTACAGAAAGCCGACTCTCCTGACATGCAGTGAACATATTTAAAATTCCTAACGTGTGGAATATATACAAAAATACACGGAATAAAGGATCGCCGCCATGTTGGGAGGTCGCATTCAATATTGCTCTAGGTTAATATATGCATTTTTGCAACCTTAAAATAGTCGCTATTTTATTTTGTATTTTTTTCTGCAAGTCTCCGCGCCTATTTTTGACTTTCTCATGATATTTCCCAATGTCTAAAACCCTGAAATCGGCGTTTAAAGAATATTTGATACATTTACCTAAAACGAATTATAGCCAAATAGACTTAAAAAATATGAAATACTGTATATATACCAATAATATGAAATGCTTTTAATCGCAATAACATAAATACAGAATACTCATTGAAATAACTACATTATATCTATTACCTACATTCTGCGACTGTGACAGAAATGCTTCACTCTCTACATTGGGACACGTTGAGGTCCAGACGCGAAAACGTTATCTAAATGGGTTATTAAATGTTTTCGTTCTTTCTTGTAATTCACATATTGTTTCCCATATTTTTTTAACACGTAACTATCACTATTGGAGTAGACATGACCTCATATCTTTTGCCCAAACTTTGTGCCATTGAAGATGGATGCATACTATTGGTTCTGCTTTGTGCATGCGATTAGATGATGGAATAGCCTTCCTGCATGGCGAATGTCCAGATTTAGTCGTAATTCAATCTAATAATGATTTATCCTGAAATTGGTAACTGTTTTTGGCAAATTTTTACCCTACTTATCGAAAACTGCTGATATCAGTAATTATCAATACTTTCTTCCATTACTTTGTTTTCATACTGATTAAGATGCTATATGTATCGATATTTTAACCGATACTGCCATCCCTACATTTGCACAATTTTCAGTTTTGTATCTTTACATGGACCTGGTTGTAAGGACATATTGGGTAGCATGGCATTAAATGCACGTAAAAAAGTATGTATCACAATGACCAAAGGTGCCCAATAGCCGATTTACCGGTCTATCAATATTTGACACTTTTCTATAAGTGAATATGTGTCCATTCCAACAATCAAATTTCAACAGGTTATTCTCGCGAGCTGGAGTTCAAGTTGCTTACGTTAGACATTGTCAGGTAGCCTTGGTTGTTCACCTGATTGATGAAGGTGAAATTTGCCAGAAGCGCAGAGGGTCTTGGCGTTGTTCTCCTTCGCCGCCTTCGACGATATCTTCGACATCTCAGGGGCCGTCTTCGACCACGACACTCTCTAAGGAAGGGGAAAAAGCCGTGGAAAGGCCGTCTCTTTCGACCTTGCCTGTCGTCGCAGGATACACCTTGGTGTTGGTCACCATCACTTTTGCACGGTTGCCCAACTCCTAGAGTCAGAAACACTTCTGGAACTGAGCGAAATGTTGCATTGTCTGGCATCAGCTCATTGGCAGTAACATTTATGGGTTTGATGCCCTTCACAGAATTTGTAGAAGTCTCAGCTTCTTCAATGTAGTACATGTCGTCAGACTCTTCTGGAGGATTTTCTGGGGTAGTAGACGATTTATTCGTGACTGCTACCGTTCTTGCTTGGCGCAGGACAAGTGTTCCGTTGCTTACCGAAATAATCCATTCAGTATCTAGGGTCTCGTTCACTACAGGAGTTTTATCGAAATCAATTTCCTCGTAATAAAAGCTGTCGTTTGACGAGAAATTTGACACGTGATTTTCGCTTGTTGACCAAGTTTTGTTGCGACAAGCCAAATCCAAGCATTCGCTAGTAGTCAGAGGACGAAGTTGCCAGACAAAGGTTAGGACACCGAGCAGCAACTTGTAGCTGAACATCTAATAGCGAGAAAAAATAAATGATAAGCAAATAAATGTTAATACACTAATACTGTATCATGTAACAAAGTTCATATTGATGCACATATAATAATTGTAAAAAATAATGGATACAATTGAAGGGCTTATTGCAACAATGTGATAAGCCATACTTTTTTTTCCAAAAATGACATTTTTACATTAACAAGGTTTGAAACACTATCCTTTTCCATGGGTCAGGTTTGCGAAGATACTCACAGTTGAATGAGGGAGGTTTGGGTGGGGGTGCATGTGAATTGTTTGGGGTCGTTTGATGGATCAGCAAGGGCATTCGATTGTCGTTTTTCACTTTAAAATAGTAGATTTTTTAAAATTAAATTACTATTTGAATTTTTGCACTCACAACTTGCCTTTCTCATGCTGCCACCTGCTGGCAACGTGTGCAAATTAACGGACATTTTTCAAAGTTCTTTATTAATTTTAAAAAATCTACCATTTCAAAGTGAAAAACGACAATCAAATGCCCTTGCTGATCCATCAAACCACCCCAAACAATTCTCACTTCCACCTAAACCACCCTCATTCAACTGTGAGTATCTTCGCAAACCCGACCCATTGAACCATGAATTTTGTTGATTACCTTCTTAAATTTCTTCTAGATTGAATTACAATACAGATAATCATCTTGTTGCCCACATGAAAATCACAAGGTATTTTTACTAAAAACATGACAATTAAGCCACAAGCAAAGCTGACGTGTAATAAGTTATGAATAAAATAATTTGTGGCTTATCATGTTCTTGCAGTTTCAGTTTGCCAAAAACCCTTCAGGCAAAAATTATCATTAAAAATTATATAAGATTTTTAACATAAGCTGCAACTATGCAATACTCTACTAATACTGATAAGCTTATATCTGGTTTCTATTTTGAGCAAGATCCATTTGAAAATACAGGTTCTTAATCATGTGCAGCTCATTTTATTACTAAATATGGCTTATCATAGTCTTGCCGGAAAAGTTAATGATCATGTCAAGATCATAATATAGTGCACAAATTTTAAAAAAAAATGATTCTTAAACATTAAAATTGAAACATAATTTTGCATGCAGTATTTGTGCATTTTTTACTATTTGTATTTATCTATAAAAACATTTGGCAAATTATTTTTGGGCAAAATAATGATAAGCCACAAAAATCTTGGTATTGTAATAAAAAAAATTGTAATTAAGATTTGTAAATAAGATTAGAAAAAAATTGTAATTAAGATTTGTAAACAAGATTTGAAAAAAAAAATTGTAAATAAGATTAGATTGACATCTGAATGTTGGAAGGGGTGCCTATTATGTTTAAAGATTATGATAACTTAAACAAGTATTAATTGGATAGTCCATTGGAATTATGGAATTTTTTAAAACTTAAAAATCGCTCCCCTGAACAATTTGAAATGTGTGGCTTATCACATTGTTGCAAAAAGCCCTTCAATTGTGCTTTTGTACATAACACATCTATAATTGTTAATATATACTATTCTTGTTAAGTGCTCAGGTCAAGACCTTATGTCATCACATTTTTGGGGGGATAGGGCCCTTTATCTTGCGGGAGACTATTTTTCCATACATTTAGGATTTGGGAAAATTTAGGAAAATTGGCTTAGGTGAGAAAGAATTTGCATTTTACTTGTGAATAATCGTGCTTTGAATGCAATAAAGTTGCACTTTTACTTTAAAAAAGGTGCATTTTTACCTAAGAAAAACCCTTTCTTTCTCTGAAGTTCCTCGTTTATTAATGGTGAAAAGCCGTTTAATTTTTTTAACATTTCATTTACAGTAATAATTCAACGAATATATAATTGTCTAGTTCAATTTCATCGGGTTTAATGTCTCAATTATGTTTTTTATTATGCATTAAAAAAGTAATATTTCAAAATTGTAATTATAGATTTTGATTGTTCTTAAGATAAAATTTTATACAGTTATTAAGCCATCTTAATGCAATTGCCCGGAGGTTAACATTGTATAATTAATGGAATGTTCAGGAACCATTCTGTGCTATTAGGTTAAAAATTTCCGAAACCTTTTTCTGGTACTTATCAAGAAAGGCAAATATAAAATTATGCTTTGGGATTAACAAATGTCCCTGAAATCTCCTCTAAAATGAACTATACATATATACTATGTTCTTTCATAAATTTGTCAAAATGAATGTAGTTTCCACTTTTCTTACCTTGGGTTCAAAATTGACCTTATCAACATCAGGCGAAATGAACGTTTATCTTTTGAAAGCAGTCTTTTATACATTCCTCGAACACATTAAAACCTCCTAACTTTTTATAAGGCAGCAGAGGACATTTAACATAATGTCCGGGTGCTGCTTTTTTCATTGCCATCTGACCTTTAAAGGTTAGTTCCTGACTCCTGCAGTGCAGGGTCTTGCCCTCTAATGCAAAGTACAGATTGGAGAAAACATGGTTTCAGAAACATGTTTACGATAAAATTTTATTCACTAGTTTCTGTCCAGAGGGTTCAGCAAACTTTTTGCGAAAAAAGTGTTTCCAGCAAGCATTTCAGTGTTAGCTCCAGAGGCGGCATGGATAAAAGCAAAAAAAAAATGTTTGTCAGTCACGGTCCCAGTTCTCCTACCTAGGCTTGTATGCCACCATGACGTAGAGCATTGCCCAACGTGTTAAAATTTTCTGGTGCACGTATACGCAAGCACACAACCTTCCTGATAGAGGACTGATTTTGTGACACCAGTAAGTAGGCAGGCGCCGAGATAGGCAGCACAGTCATCACAGGACTGAGTTCATATGCGACAGTCTCGCCGACAGAAGGACTTTTGTTGAAATGGACAACTACACAAGGGCAATATTACAGATAAAATACTATACATAATCATTAAAGCTAAGCGCACATGCACTGTGGGACTTGGCCCACATGCATGCAATTACTATAAGTATGTTGGATGTTGTTGTTTTTTTGGATTCATTTGTTAGTTTATAATAGATAAGAAGAGAGGAAGGAGCGCAGTTGTGGCCGATTTTTCGAGGAACTATCATGGTATTTGCCTGGAAACAACTCCGCTAAACTGCGAAAACCTCAGTCATGCATGCTTTCCTTAACAAGTAATTTTATTTATCATCCTTGTATCTGAATGCTACCAATTTATGACTGGTGACATGTCAGCAACGTTTCAAAGCTGAGTAATGGCATTTCTGACATCTTTTAATAATGGCACCAGAGGAGACGAGGACTATGCATGCTGGCCGCTCGTGAATCAGGCTGGTGTCAAAAGGCGAAGTTGTAAGAAATGAGGGGAAAATGCTTTTGAATTCCTTTATCACATGTCTTGACCACTGTTGACAATTGAAAACTACCTGGGATCTAGTGGGCAGGGTCGACGTGCAGGAATGTATTGCCACAGTTCTCCTTATGCTGCCTCACCCAAACTGTTTTATTCTGAATTTCTCATATCATGCATAACGGTGACAAGCAAGGGATGTTGAATTAAATGTTTTAAAAAAATGTATTGCTATTCGTATGCAATTGCTTTTTTTTCTTCAATATATATCGCAAACCTTTCAACAAGGTCTCATGAAAAGAATTTTTGCTCAGTCATGCACATATACAGTATAAACGTTTATTTTGTAAACAGAATTTGTTTTTTGTTTTAAATTCCGAACACACCAGACTTAACTTTCTTTGTGATTGATGACCTTCACTTTGTGAAGTTTTGTAGAAGTGGTTTCGAATCTACATTATATATAATTTTCTTTTAAATATAAATCATTTTAAAATCATTTAAGTCATCTTACGAAATCGAAATCAAACTAACCACCGTTCACCACTATGTAGAAGACTGGGGAACATTGATGCTTGGGGTAAAGTGAGACAGTGATATGTTTTATTGTTTTGACCGTATCATTGTAGTGTATATATATCACTGGTGATATTTTATAAACATCTGTAAACAATGTTAGCATGTATAGATTTTAAGGACTCGAACGTCCTACATAAATGTACTCAGTAAGAGTGTAAATAAACATTATTATTATTATTATATAAATAAATAATTCTACTATACTATGGATATTGGCTTCAGATTTGTAATCTAAAATGTCTTTACTTACTATAACAACCTATAGCAAATAGATAGAATAATTTGTCGAATTTCAAAGAGTTGCATGGTTATTGTGCATGTTGTAACTAACTTATTTCTTAAAAAAATCATTGTTATTTCTACCTGAATATTTTGTTGTAGATATTCTATCTGTTGTTAATTAATGCATTTCTTATTGCGAAATAAATAAAAGCATATAGTTTTTGTTGATTGAAACTGCGCTCAATGCAATTTAAGTTTATATAGGCAATCTCAGTGTGGGATAAACTAAGACGACTGATTTGGGGCAAGGTGAGACACATTCACTTAAGGGAGATTACAACCCTATTCCTTTCAATGGGTGAAATTTGCAAAGACTTCGCAAAGGAATTCGAAAATGTATATATATAGAAAACAAAATAGTGCACGCATAAAAATAAGCGGACCCTGTTTGCTCATGACAACGCAATATATATGGAGGAAGGGGGGGAAGGAGGAATTATTGGGTATATATTCCCCCCATCGAAGAAATTTTAGAAATTTAAATTCTAAGAAACAATTTTCTTTGGTAAATACGCAATTTTTCTGCATTAAAAGTCCAATTTTTCTAAGGTAAAAATGCAATTTTTATTTCACCTGGGCCAATAATATCCAAAATAGTCCACCCCAAGATTATGGATCCTATCCCCACCCACAAAAAATGATGACATATACGGCCTTGGTTCATGACAATGATAAAGGGATGAATTGTGACCTCTGTGCCTGAGTAAGTAAGTTATCACCCAATCCTTTCAAATGCAAGCAGGACAAACCGGCTGAAAGAACTATGGCCGCACTTTCGAGAGTATAAATAACTAAGAGCAGCTCAATAATGCAAAAATAAGCTGCACGAAGAAGTAATAATAGAGACAACGTATAATTCGGACGTTGTATAATGCGGGGTTGTTTTTCGTCGGAGATCATAAAACTCGGGACGCACCTGAACATAACTTTTGATAATAGTTGGTCAATGTTCGTACCTCGCAAATGCGCCCAACCCTCGTGCGGGTAACGCAACGTGGTGCTGAACAGAAGAGGGATGAATAAGACGCCCAATCTGGCCTGTGGTTTTGTACCCCATTAATTGTAGCTCCCAGGGGCGGAATATCTTATGCCATACAACTGGTTTGAAACTAACATCTCAATTAAGATTTCTCAATTGCGAGAATATATAGGCAAAAAAAAAAAAAAAATTCAAAACTACTATACCATCGGTAGTGCGTGAACTCCAACGGTGTAATTTAAAAGAAAATTCATGGGTACAGAAAGGGTACTGAAAAAAAATATGCGTGAAACTTCTTAAGCCGGGTCTCCACCAAGACGTACATTGTACGTATATACACGTTTTTACAAACATATGCAAAAAAGTTTGCCCTCCGGGTTTGTTTCAGCCGGCATTTTGTAAATGTACATGAATATCAAAATTTTACACCTATTAAATGTCTTTAATAGCTGTACAATTTTGATATGCATAATATATTTACAAAATGGCGGCTGAAACAAACTTGGAGAGCAAATTTTTTTGCATATGTTTGTAAAAACGTGTATATACGTACAATGTATACGTCTTGGGGAGACCCGGCTTTAGTTCCTAGAAAAGGTTGATTTTATGCATTGCTTTCCATTTGTTAATGACTTTCATTTAATTTTTTTAGGATTAGGAAATCGTTACATGGAATTTAATGCAAGAAAATGTCTCTTAATTAAATAAAGAAAATATTATTCATCAATAGCCATAGATTCATATACTCCAAAAAAGAGTTTATGCATGGGTTTATGATAGTTGAAGTATGATGCAAATAATTTAGAATGTAAATTTTGTAAATGGCGCGAGAATACTACGTCGATGGTAGTGCCTGATCTGGTTGTAGACTGAATTTTATCAGTGTTCAATTTAAAATTAAATTTTTCATCCAAAAACTGCCAGTTGGATTTGGAGAAAGAAGCGCCGCGCTGTTCAAAAGTGATTTCTGCATGTTGAATTAATATACACATACAATGGAACCTCGGTTTACAAACTTGATCCGCTCCTTGACCCTGTTAGTGAACCGAAAAGTGCTTGATCTAAATCAATTTTTCCCATTGCAATTAATGTAAATCCAAATAATGCGTTCTATGTCCTAGAAATTTTTTTAACATGTTTTTGTTTTGTGTGTGGAAATAATACAGAAAAGAAATAAATATAGCAGTAATATTAGAAGAAATGAGTTTAGTAATACGTATACTATACATCCATGATTTCTAACATTATACTTGTATAGGAAATAAAGGCATCCACGTGGTGTCGTCATGCATGCTGACGTTGCTGCGAATCAAGTTCATTTGCAGATTCTGTTTAAGAAATTTACTCAAACATGGTTTCCAATCCAATAATCCATGGAATTTATTGCATTCGTAACTACATTGTAAGGTATTTCTAGCCAATTAAAATACATGTAAACACTTAAACCGCACATTTTATACACTTTATGCAACGTATTGTGTTCCAGCAATGCATTATAAAATGGATTTGTAACTATAGTTCAGGCATTGCAATTAAGGCATTGCTCTTATTTTATTGAGAATTTGTGCTTCTAAAGAAAATAAAAACACTTTCTTATTAAAAATTACAAACACGTACCATATGTATATATATGTGTCCCATTATATAACATTTGAATTTTATCATACTTAACTAAAAATGCAAACATGTGGTAAATGTACAGAATCAGGAGGTGAAATCTCTCGTCTTTCTTATGCTTGAAGATGGAGAAGATAAAAATATATGTACAGTGCAAAATACAAAAAAATATACACGAAATTTAAATCACAGCTCATTACAAAAACTTTGAAATTTAATTTGTTTTACATGCAAAACGGCTGCAGTTTGAATTGACTCAAATAGATTTCCTATAGAAAAAACAGATAAGGTTTATAGTTAAGTTAATGACTAGACAGGTTAAAGAAATTGCAAATCTATATAACTTCTTGAACAAAGCCATTGTCAATCGCCCTAAATAAATTATGCATGTATGTACATGTGTAGAAATGTTGACAAATAAAGTACATGTAGATATACATATCATATTTGAGGTGAATATACGAGAGGTTTTTACCATGAAATTGTGATCGACATGAGTTTTCACCGTATACAGCACATATACATGTAGTAAAGATATTCAAATATGTTTTTTTTTAAATGAATATTTATGCGATTTTATGATTCACAAAGCGGTATTAAAGTTTTGTATTACATTTTGAATTAATGATTATAATTTAATGCCGGCTCATCGAGTAGATGGCATAATGCAAAACAATCTACTTTTTTTTCTGAAAACGTTGCTGTACCCCTGAAAATGCCCCATTGACCTTAAGGGTTATGCGTAAGCAAATGTCATAGTTTAGAATTTTTGAGTTGCAATTGTTTTAGAATATATTTTCTTAAATAGTACATATTATTATTCTTAAATTTTTCCATTTAAGAAAAATCCAAAAAGGAATGTAAATAAAATCTACAGTGGTACCTCCCTTACCGGACACTCCCGAATAACGGAAACCTCTATATAATGGACATTTTTACCAGTCCCAGT
>JAQGBW010006532.1:0-10488 GCA_034698625.1 Julus scanicus
TTATGAAACATGTTATAAGCATCCATAGCATGAACAAGGTGGTGGGGTGAATATAAATTTTACATACTGTATATACAGGGTGGGCCAATAAAAAGTAAGTCAACGTTATAAAAATCATAAAAAGGTTATTTGTTAATGGTATTTAATGGAAATTTTTACAAATATTGTTTTTCTCTTTCGAATTGCCCTCGTTCACGTTCTTTTTTAATGACGTAATCATTCGAATTTATCTTTCAAAATGGCGTACACTGAAGAAGAAAGAACCGCGAGAAGTTTTTTTGCGTAAAATGAAAAATTGCAGTGCTAAGAATTTTCGTAACTGTTTCCGGAGAAAGTTGCTAACTTTGAGCACAAATTGAAATAGGGAATTTTTTTTGTATCCTATTTAAGTGCACATACAAATTTTCAAAAAATTCCATTAACAAATAACCATTTTATGATTTTTATAAAGTTAGCTTACTTTTTATTGGCCCACCCTGTAATATATCTGCAACCGTAGAATTCCATATTTTTCCTTGGGTGATTGAAAAACAATTTTTAGCACGTTTAACATATACTTAAATGTTTATAATTCTGATCTGATGTCGTCAATTATATATTCTTTTTAGAGCGAAGCTATATGATTATAAAACCCTTGCTCTGATAAATTCATGACAGTTTAATTAAGCGTTTAAGGCAATGCTGCAATACGATTTGTAACTCATTAATAACTTTCAGAAAATTGAGCACTTTTTCTTTGAAATCCAAATTTAAATAATTATAGTTAATCATTATTGGACATCTACATATAGATATACCACAGTATTTAGTTTTATATTCGTGGCCCACTGGCAGTTAACCTTCAACCAGATAGTTTTAACTAGACATAACACATTTTTATTGTTTGTTTTGAGGGTAGTTTTCTGTACTCTGGTTTTTTGATGATGTTTTCCCTCAGCCATTAAAATGGGGGGCTCGTTGGTTTTTTTGTTGTAAAAAAAGAGGGGCTATTACACATGTGCTGCCGCCATGTTGTTACTCCTCAATAGCCTCATTGTTTAAAGTGAGGATAATGGCCCTTTTTATTTAGCCTCCGAAATTCTTACGCAAGTTTGGGTCACTGGGTTTATGGTTTTATTGCCCGTGCCGCGGTTTCGGTTTCCTAAAAAAGTGATGTTGTCGGTTAGGGGGATTTAACTATGTTTAGATTATATAACCCCACCGTGTCGTCGTCCTACTCTACATTTACAAGCCCCTGTAAAAAACTATTTTTGGGGCCTATTTTCTAACCCCCTGTAATAGCTTATGTACCACATTTTGACCTTTGTTTTGGTGCTGGGATTTTTTTCCCCCTTCGTAGGGGTAACAGGGGTTTGTAATGGCTGCCAAGATGGCCGCCGTACGCTAGTCAGCCATTGGTGGATTCGAAACAAACCTTCGTACCTCCATCGTCTCATTCGTCATATACCCTCTCAATGGTCGTACTGGGTCTGATTTTTCATTGCAGTTTTTACATCATTGTACAGAGCTGAAGCTTTTTTTTATTCTTGTTTCCATCCTTGGTATTGCCTAAAAAAAGAAATGAACAAAAAAACGAGAAAACCTTAGTTCATGGTGAATTATTAACGTTTCCTAAATAAATGATGCCACATAAATAACATTGACAAGAAATAAAAGTGATGAATGGGCGCCATTAGTTTATTGTCGGGACCTTGTTGTTTTTCAGTTTAGCCACAAAAGTTTAGCCTCTTTTTCCTGTCTCTATTTTTCATGAACCGAGAAATATATATTTTATATCGTAAGAAATGTGATATACATTTCCTTATTCCTCAGTTTTCCCCATATACATTGGACCTCGTTTTGCTGAATATTTAACGGCAGTAACTCTTAATGTAACAACTTTGACATTTTAGGCCCTGAAATCAACTAACTCTCGGCAGTTGCGATACGTTTGGCAACACTACAATGACGTCATTTCATGTTTCCAAATTTTACTTCCTTTCTATGATTTTAAAAAGCAAACTTTTCATTAATGGAGGGGATATGTAATTATAAAATATGCTATTACTCGAAGGAAAAAATTATATACTTATCATTTCTGAATGTGCCATTACTAATGTTCATACTCGTGTACTTTGTGAAATAACAATTACATGTTTTATTCTTCATTTAGATATATGAAACGCCATATATGTCATGGACATTACATTGACTATGTAATTTATATGGGACATAATGTGGCTTATATGACCCTCTTCAAAAATTTTCTTGAAGTTGATGTATATTCTGATCATGTTATCCCAAACTATTTTACAAAGAATTTCAACATTGCGCCACATTGAATGAATGTGTAAAACCAAAGTTCTTCTTTAAAATATATTGATGATCTCAATGTTTGCATGTGTTTCGTGACTGTGAAGGGTCATCTGGTTGCCGATTTTGTGTTATTCTCATTTTGTACAAAAGCTTCGGTGTTTTTCCGATAAACGGGTTTTCCTTTTGTCTAGTCGAGCAAATCCAAATTATCCTCTTGGCTGTGTGTCTGGGGATTTTTGCCAAAAAATCGACGTTCATGACTAAATGAGAAATTGATTGCTTGAACGCTACATGTATATACAAGGATATATTGTAAAGGGGGAAAAAAATGTATGTTAGGTTTTCGAAAGATCAGAGGCTCAGATTTCCATGGAAACCAATGTGCGTCATTTAAACGGATTGTTTCCAAAATTCAATATTTCATATTTAATTTTGTTTGTGACCTTAAAAACTTGTTTACTGGCTTGTGCATTTATATACGTATATATAGACCTGAATTTTGCTTTAATCCATTGTCCTTAATTGTCACATGTGCTTGACTTACAACATTGATTAATTGTATTTAATTCAGCACGTCAATTTAAAATTCCAAGAATAAAATTTGGTTTTTTTCTGTGATTGTGAACCATTTTTACTTTAAAACATAAATTTAAACATGGTTTTTATTTAAAGCTATGATTAATGAGAAGATATAAAAATATTTCCCAAAAACATTAATTTGGGTATGCTGGGACATGTCCCACTGTACCCCATAATGTTGTGGTCCACAATATACCCCCGTATTGCCAATTTGATTTAAATATGGCCTTACAGATGAACACATGGCTAATTAACATAAGCTTTAGTTTGAAATTATATCTGGATATACACACTCGTCAATGGTATATTGCAGCATTACTAATGTTTCATAATTACACCTATAGAATAAAAATCCAATTGAGAGTTGAATAATTATTTTTCAAGAACAAAAACTTAACTGCAAATATTTTCTTTTATGCTTAATTGTGTCAAATCGCAGAAATTTTGGTTAATGAAAGAGTGCTGCATACAGCTTCTTTGCAAATCAAAAACATGGGGTTGCTGATAAAACCTTATTTTATAAAGGCCCTGTGTCCCACTATATCATTCACATTTTTCCCTTTTTTAGCTACTTTCTACAATTGGCTTCGGAGTTTTCAGATGTTGAGTGGTAAAATTTGATACCAAGCATGCATGCTATGTATACTAAACCCCATCCCCGTTCCTCCCCCACGCATTGCAGTCGTGAAATTTCCGTTTGTTACAAACATCACGTTACGAATTCAGCGTATATTGATATGATTCATATTGTAATGCATTCGAGCCGTGCCCATCTATAATGCATGATGCATGCCTGTGCATGATTGAATCGCCATTATGCGTTGTGTAAGAGAGGGAACATTAGGCGTTTTTTTATACTATTTCAGTTATTTATTATTAATAAGTCGGATCTTGAGTGCGAGGCTTATATATGTGTATTGCGGCAGTTGTCGAAATTTCACGCTTTTCTCCCCACTTTGCGGCTTCCAATTGTAATTCGCTCGGAATTGCTTATATTCCTTCCTTCCCTCGAGTATTAGAGGCGCAGAATGGCATCATGCATATTTTACTTTTATTATAAGATTTGCATTTGCATTCCATGGGCTGAACACTTTATGCTAATTACTGTATGGGGCTCGTATGTGAGAGACACTCGTAATAATGCTTTTATGATACAGGCACACTTAGTGTCGTATCGATGTTCGTATCATCTTTAATAGCATTAAGCCTATCGTTCCACTTGCCTCGACGCATGCGCACGATGGGGGGAAGAATAGTTTTTAATCCCCTGTATATAATGTATTTTTTTTCATCGTGAGAACCCAAACCAGTCACTCGCAGCTTCCTTGGTATAGGGAAAAATCCCCATTGACAATAAGCGACATTGCCGAGTGCGCATGCGCACCTATAGGGCCATAAAAAGCAATTCCTCGGTAAGCCTTCCCAAAGGACAAAAATGGACTGCAAAAAAGTCCAAACTTCTCCCCTCAATGGCCGGCAATCAATATGTATTGACGGGCTTATGGGGATTTTGGAGATATGTATGCAGCTATAGTGTGTTGTATACATATATCCTTCGTCGTATATATAATTTCTATATATATATATATATATATATATATATAAGCTTGCAGTGCGCATGCTCGTACGGATGTTAGAGTTATATTGATTTTTACGAATGCTATTTGACCTCTGCATATACAAGCTCACATATATATGTACATACACTTTACATAAGCCATGGTCACGTGTCTTATACTATATACAAGTGACTTTATGGAAATTTGATTAAGAAATGTGAAAGTTAGGGATTTTCCCCTATAGTGTGCATGCTTTCGTATACACAGCCAGATTCGCTGAAAAATTCCTTAAAACTTTTAAATGTGTTTATATCTGCACGATTTATAGATAAAAACGCCCATTTTTATTAATATGGTGTATTTGACATGTAATTTTGAAAATTTCCATCCGTGTATATTTTTTAACTTATAGATACATATATGGTTGTTGTTCGACACGTATCATTAATTCCTATACCATCTCCAATTTATAGTGTTTCCATTATTTTGTTTACCCTCCCTCTTATGCAAAGGCAGATATTGTAAGTGGTGGAACAGGCTTCAAATTCCAACCAGTTGTGTTATAGGAGACATTTTCCAAACTACCAGTTTATAAAGTATATAATATAAGAAAATGATTTTTATATAATCTTGTTCTTAATGTATCGTATAAGGGCATCACTTCATTCATGCAGTTATTTTCATTTTTATGAAAAATGAAGGCTACCTTTCTCATGAGTTACCACTTGGCGAGTCCCTTTGTGTCGTCATTCATCACTGCGTGTTCACATATATACAGCTCAGTTTCAGACGTATAGCAAATGGATTTTTTGTGTGGTGCTTTTTACTATTTCGCCTCTCCCAAACGAATGAAAACAATCGATTGCAAGTTGCAATTGCTCCATCCTATTTATCACTGCCATTCTTCAAACCTGCTGTTGCCAATATTATTTTCTTTTTGGGGGAAGCAGAGTGGAGAGAGTTCCCCCTCTCTTCTTTTTGGTCTTTTAACCGGATCTGATCTCATTAAGACATTGGCTGTACTATACAGGGGAGAAAGAGGGGTTAACCCCCCATTGTTCTTAGCATCTTCTGTGTTGAACACTGCTGCTATATGGATTGAAGCAGCCGTTGCATTGGGGAGGGGAATGGGCCTTCCCTTTTTTTTCCCCCATTGGTTTATGCCTATAGGTGGGTGCTACATAGACTTTAGATTTTTTTTTCTCAACACTGCCACAGATGGTCTGTGCATTACACGCTCCAACGGAAAACTCATTCCCTATCACACTTTTTGAAATATCTTCTGCAGTGCTTTTTTATTGGCTCCCCCTACCATATACCTATCAGTAAAACTCGCCAACCCTTATATATATATATCCGTCTGATATCCATTTCAGTTTTTTTATCTACTGTCCGGTGTATGTTGAGGGGGATAAGATTTGTGTATCACATAATGATAAACGCAGCGAAATTTGTTTAATAGCATGTGAACCAAATCAATCCATGCTGACCCCCTTCTACATAAGCTATTGCATTTTTAAAAATGCTATCCATGCACGCAAACGTATTTACTGTGATGTATTTTTTGTACATGCTCAAATAATGACTTTTATATCATATTAAGCTTCTCACCAATCACACACAGTGAGTTTTGGAACCATGTTGCCATCCATTGGCTCTTGGTTGAAATGAGGTAATGTTTTATGAGGACATTTTTGAGACATGTTATTATTTACTTGAAAAATTGCATTTTAAATTAATATGATTTTGATGTTATTAAACTTGACGAGCTATGTTATATAGTGTAATCGATTAAGGTTTTGAAGTCTAACATTTGAAAGCTGGCGTTTTTTTCTTTTCTGGCAAGTAATTTACCTGGCGTGCATCCCAAGGGCTGGAAATGCATCAGCACCAACAATTATTATCGTTCTTACATTTTTAATATCTGATATATAACGCCCAAAACATGTTTCTTCTAAACTGCTACCTGTGGGCGACTTCAATCCTCACCTGCAGTTCTAACGCGTGAGATATTATCGCTGCATACTTGCAAGCACTGTCATTAATCATGATATATTTCACACCTGGAAACTTTATTTAAATTTAAACAAATTCTCAAACAAAAATTCTGGGAAATCTCTGATAAACTTTAACATTTATAAATTCGTAATGGCTTTTCATTTTTCATATTGCTTATCTACAGTACTTACGATTGAACAAGTTATAACTATAGCTATACATGCACAAGTTAGCTATTATGAATAATGGTATGCCATAAATTGCTCGACATGTCATCTGTTCGAAGCATTTTAGCACAAATGATGTTTTGATATATGTATAAGTATATATTGTGCATACATGATTTGACATATCACCGTTGGTAAACATGTTTACGTAATTTTTATATGTTGCGACTGCGATTTAATATTTTCTAGTGAAATAATAAGTAAAACATGTTTATTAGATTGCTAATAAACCTGCGCTGGTACATTATAATTATACAATTACAGCAGTCACTAAATTTAGCAAATTTATATCTAAACAATATAAAGTTGATTAACCAAGTGTATATACATACAGGGAGGAGGGAGGGGGAAGCCATTATGGACGCCTAAATTTGTGTTAACACCAATTTTATGCTGAAATTTCTCTTCCAGGTTAGGAAATTTCAGTTGGCAGGAAGACGGGTGCTTGGAAATTTTTAAGATGGGCCTTTGCATGTTCCAACAGATTTTCTGGACACCCAACTTTCCAAAAAAAATGGATGTCGATGAGGAAGGGATGGGGGAGTTGTCTAGGCTAAAATGGATACTGTGTGGACAGGGGTGAGGGAGTTAATTTTTGATAGGAATTTTTGGGACGTCCTTTTTGAATGTCCCCCAAAAAATAAAACCTGTTTCCTGCTAGGACGTTATTTATGGACGACGCCATACTGTGTATATTTGCCATCAACGCTATATGAGCTTTAGATATCGTCTTTCTAGTATTCTCGAATCCCAATTATTGCATTATAATTTCCGACCATGCAATTCACCACATTCATAAATGCATATAATTTTGAAACATATTCTCGTTTGAATCCATCCGTTTTAAGGCGAAAGCCCGACCTTTTTTACTTATTTTTATACTTTTTGTAGTATTTTTTTTTTTTTTGCAAAAACATAAAAAAAAGCTCAGCAGCTTGCGAATGCATTTGCGAATTCGCCCATATATACGTCCAATGCATTCTGGGTGATGAATAAGAGGTGCTGAAGCTCAGGCCAACAAACTAAAGGAGAGCGAAGCTATATAGAAACTGAAGAGAAAAAAAGAGAGACGGAAAATAGGGGCTGGGATTTTGAAAACGAGTTTTATTGGAAGAAAATCGTCACGTGGCCTTTAATACTCTTTAAGTTCGTCAGCGAAAACCGGTAGAGAACCATTTGCCATCATCAGTTGCATTTTCCCAGCACTTTAATAGCGTGTTTCCAACCTTAAATCTCCGACCATTTGCTAAATTATTCGTAGCGCACTTGGCCCTAAATGGTCCACCTGTTTCGTATCCCATCTCAGGGGGATTGCCTAACGACTCGAGGAACTTTCAACTAACTAAGTTTAAGTCCTATTAAACCGAGAACAGTAATTTTGCTAACTAGATTAGAGCAGCCAGCGTTGCACCATCGCTAATTCTTCTTGCAAGGCCTAAAATTCCTCTATTGTGCTCCATCACTTATATATTCGGGGGCCTGTTTCCTAAATCTTATTAGGCCTTCGCCTATTTTTCTCCTTGTCTTATATTTTCTATACTAACTCAACTCTTGAAGGCGTTTTTTCTACGGCATGTAGATCACTCTGGAAATGAGCCCTTTGTGGTAAGTGTTTTTCTACAATATAACGATATCCAACTTCTTTTCTTTTCTTTGTCTATCAAACTATTTTATAGTGACGTTTTTACTGTTTGATCAACTTTTTTTTTTCCTCTACCCCCACTTTCCTCTGTATATATACTTCTCTCCACCCATGCAATACCCATCCTTAGGTAATTTGTAAAGCATGCTTAGCAGGCTTAGCATGCACTAGATATATTTGACAGAAATTGTTGTTTCGTGATAATACGTAAATAAATTTACCCATATCTAGCACTCGAGTGTGCTACACATCACACCAGACTTGGTTTCAGGCGTCGTTAAGAAAGGGTTCAGAATTGATGGAGAACGACTCCCCACGATGTTTAATTTGGAAGATTTTTTTAATTTGTTTTATTCCCCCCTTATAGCATTTCGAGGGAAGTAGATTTGTAAAATGTGTGTGCACTCGTATACGGAATCGTAAAATTTCCTAGAAAAGATTTAGCATTTATACGTTTGAAATTTAACAACATGTTCCATGGCTTGTTGGTCGATAATTAGCAAATTTTAACTATGTGTTATGTTTTCGTTGTTTCGTCGGTTAAGGGAAGGAAATGTTTAATCTGCATATACTTAAAAAATAATAACAACAATGAAATGCACTTTACGTACATTAACATATGTTTAATTGGTATACTATCTATATATGGTCACACAATTAAATTTAGCCGATTACTTTTTTTAATCGGCTAGAATTAATTGCGTGACCTCTATTTTCTGAGAAATGTATGTATCCATCGTTGATTATAACTGTTGCTCAATGTATTCTTCACATGTAACTTCACAAGTGTATGTATATGTATACTAAAGAAAAAATGTTTAGAGATAATTTTATTTTGTATATATCTGACACCACCGGTTAAGAGGGGTTCTATGTATATGGTTTCAATGTAAAAATTTACGTTATAGAAAAATGGTTCAAACGATGCTTTCAGGAATTAATCGCAAGTTTTGTATATATTAAATTTCGATATGTATATAATATTTTCAAAATAGTTGTCTAACATGCAGCAGTTAAAAATTTCGTGATTCTTGCATGCCTCTATATAGAGAGATTCATGCAAAGCTATAGTTATGTAATCTATAAATTGTTAAAGGGGAGTTTTTCGGTGCAATTAATGCCAAAATAATAATAATGGACGAGTGTTTAATCTTAAGAATGCATAAATTGGTACCTAAAATATGCCAACGAAATGAAATTCTTGGTGCTCTATCGAGCAAATCCTGTCTTATTTGATTTGTGATCAGCATCCATTTTATTGAATTTAAAATGAAATTTGACAATTATTACATAGGTAACCGGATAAGGGCTTCCATAAATTCAGATACGATATGCTTTATGATTTTTAACGAGTTTTCAAGCTCGCCTTCTTGTTCTCTTTGTAATTAATGATGATGTTTATGGTAGTTTGCGCTGATCCAAGATTAGTTCCTAATTAAAATTTGCACTTAGGCCATCTTAATCGTATATGATACGGTTAATTTACCGTGCGCTGCATTTCACGACATATACCGGCTCATTTAATTATGACTTTAATTAAAGGGTGTTTTTTTCTTCATTTAATATATTTGAGAGGAGCGAAATTATTCAAAAACACCATTGCCCTGTATGGACAGAGAGACGTTAACATTAATTTGTGTTCACCTTGCCTGCAGATAATACGGTTAAATGAGGAATTAGTCTTATCGAAATTGACCATTAGCAGCATATTTTTTACCTATAGAAATTCTACAAAAATTGGTTCTATAGAATTAAGTCAATCAAATATCCTTTAAATTACAGTGCATGCAGTGCAGTCATCATGGCGACTGGCAATTATCTAAAATATATATTCTACGTAACCTAATATTATGAATCACGATGATTATTGTTTTGCACTGCTCTGAAAATTCATACTTGATCTTGGAACTTGATTAGTCTTATAATTCACCCCTTAGCTAATCAGCGTCAGTTTCAAGTGTATACTAGTCTGCATCTAAAATTGGTATGAAGACATCATATTATAGTCTGGATTCAATTGAACGTTCTCAGCATGAGTAAGCGTGTCCAAATGCAGTTTCTGTAGTTTCAATTAAGGGGGATCACAACCCTATCACTTTCAATGGGTAAAGTTTTGAAACACAATTTCAGATAAACAGAAAGAGATTAAATAAAAATAAAAATTGTTTAAAATAGCTTGATCAATCAG
>JAQGBW010006533.1:0-10487 GCA_034698625.1 Julus scanicus
TTTATAGATTATGAACTGAATTATATGTACACGTGTGTGCACGATGTCCTGATTTCGTTTTTGGCAATTTCTTCAATGGGAGTTTTGGCAGTGCACATCCAGATGCATGTTTTTACTCCTTTCAAACGGAGGGCTATATACGTAGTAGACCAATGAGCACCGAGTACCATTCTGTGCATAGCAACCTAAAATCTACAACATTCTTTTCTTTGATCTTCACTGCCACTTGGGCGATTGAGGTTTTTGCTTTCAAAAGCAAAAAGCATAAAACATGTTTTCGAAAACTCTGTTTTTGCTTTTGGTGCGGTGAAGACGCACCTTTAGGGTTTCTGAATGCAATGTTGATTATCAGAGCTTAATGAGCACATATCCAGACATAGTGTTAATTCACGGTTTCTCGATAAAATTACCGCTCCACCAGAAGTAGCCCCACGAAGGGCAGGCTATTCTCCAGAGCAATTAAGCAGAAATTCTTTTCACACTAGGCGAATTATAAACAGGAATAAATTGTCTATAAAACACATTTTTCCGATTTTAAATCGGACATTTGTTTGCTGAGAAAAACACATTTTTACTTGATTCATGCAGGTGAGTCGATTTTTTTGCACTCAAGTGTATATAGTTCATATCTATCACGTGGTTTATGTCGATTTTCTCGTCATTTCAACATTTCGAGTTCTAGACAATTTCACGTCGAAAACTGGACCTTTGCCATCATAAGCCGATGGGTTGTGAAATGTACCTATGAGTCTATCCCAAAATGTGAAAAATTGACCATAGTTACAATTGGTGTATACGTGATGATCCATGTGGTGTGCAGAGCCGTTGATCAGGTATTTGATAGCATTGGGCATTCTATAATCACCATCGTGAATGTACACTGACCAAACGTTGATGAAAATGAACATGAACATGAAGGAATGTTTGTGCGTTGGGAATATAAACACGTAAATGTGATAAGCAAAACTTTGCAAAAGACCATCCCAAGGAGTAACAGCGTGACTAGCAAATGGTGTCGCTATAATCCATTTGTGATGAGCTTTGTGAATGTGGTTATAAAATAATTTGTGGTGAAAAACGCGATGAAGCCAGTAGATGAATGTTTCGGTGAAGAAAATGATGGCAATAGCATTGATAATTATTCCCATCCAGCCTGTAATTAAGCAATTAAGATTAATGAGATTTACGAAATAATTTAATTATTTGGGCTAAAAACATACAGGAAATTATAGATTTCTCCTTGGCAGTTTATTATCCGAATAAGGAATGCTTGAGATGCACATATGCATATAAGATCATTTCTTGATTAATGCAGAGCGACATGTCACATGGAGTGATAGCACCTCGAAACTGACCGTTTAGGGGCATTAGTGATATTTTGAGCCTTATAATTGTAGGTATCATTAATAATAACTTTCAAACATGACTCAAAAACCAAAATCAGATTTCAGTTCTGAATGTCTCAACCGATTTCTGTTTATCCTTAAATGATAAGCACGTGGTTTGGATAGACATATCAGACATTAATCAAAATTTAATAATTTAAATGCAGAATAGTTGATTTCCCATCGTTGTAAACAGGTTTTAGTCAACATTTTATGTTGTTGCGATTCAATAGCGTTTTAACAAGTTAATTTGAGTATGAAATAATAATAGCTTAATAGCTAACTGTTCCTGTTTTGAAATTACTGCTAATTTATTGGTAATTTTCATATTCATTTACAATTAATAATCCTTACCCAATTGGATATCGCCGACGCTGTCGTATAAGCGACTGTAGCCCCTCACTTCTAGCAGGAAAATGAAAGTGGATATGAAACCCATTATTGGAATTGAAATTAATGAACATCTAAGTTCTTGCCATACTTGATTCTGGGAAAAAATATAATTAGTATCAATAGTCACATAAATAGAAATTAAAGTTCAAGAGAATCTTGAAACTTTATACCTGCAATGTACAAATTTCCAAATACAGTCCTGGTCAAAGAAACGAAATTCTTTGAAAATCATTACTAAGGGTGGTCTTAACATTGAAAAAGCTATCAGATATTAGAACCCATTTAAAATGGCTCTTGCATATCCGGTTTTCTGACTAACCGGCGGTTTCAAAAAAGTAAACAAAATTTCATTTTCTCTAAACTTATTTTTTGAACTCACAAAATGAAAATTCATTTACATATACATGCAACAAAATTCTGCAGTATGTTGTGCAACAAAAATCGATGATGGCATTGATCGCATTTTTCAAAGTTTATTTAAAAACAAATAAAAAATAGTTTTGTAAATATTTTTAATTACTTATCAAACAAATATAAATAATAAACCTGTTACTCCCTTAATTTAATGTTAATCCCTTAATTGTGGTGGTCGGGGCAAGAGAACAAATGTTCAATATTCTTAAATATACGAATATTTAGTTTTTATAACAATTAAAAATGAAAATATTTGTTTGCTAAAAAAAGGACATTGGTTGGAAATTGTTATCCTTGCGTGTATAGGTAAATTGACTTAACATCGTGTAATAATTTCACCTTCAAGAATCGTGGATGTTTCATTAGATCATGATCGAAAATGAAGTAGTAAAGCAGTGTTGCTGGTAAAAGGTACGTCAAATAGGCCCCTAAGATTACGATTAGACAGAGAGACAAAAACTGTCGACAAACGTCATCTTCTGCCCAATTTTCTGGGTAAACATAAGGCGTTAACAAGTGGTAATCGACAGAGCTTAATATGTAGTCCATGGTTATCTAGCAAGTGGTTTCGAAACTGGTGCTGAAAAGTATAGATAAACAAAAATGCACTTGCATTGTGTGGTGTTGAACATTGAAGATTTAGCATATTCACTAACAATGAATTTAAACCTAATTTCCTGTATCAGAAATTCAAATAAACAATGCCTGTCTGTAAACATGGAATTTAATCTATTTGTAGTATATGGCATCTTTATACTACTTGCTGATTGTAAAATACACGCACTAAATTGTGTTCTTTGAGTAGGTCCTATTATTTGGACCAGTTTAATATTAAAAGGCTACACAAATTAAATTGTTACAAAAATTATTCAAAATTTCATCAAATTATCTCGTAGCAACTTGTCAGTTGTTGCCACGGCAAAATCAGAGCATAAACTGACTAAAAAATGACGGACCACTTGCTTTTGTAAAGCAAGAAATAAAACAATCCCACACACAGCTGTGACTAACGTCACAACTATGTCTGAGCGCAAGAAAAGGTAGGTTCCTTAATGGGTAAAAATATGTATTTTCTACTAAACAAACATTTAAAATATTGAAAAAAGCAAATTTTAGTTTTTCCAAACACATATCCAACATTCACAATAGAAAATTATTCTGTATAATTGAGTGGTAATAGTTTTTAAACTAAACTATCGACTGATCGAAATCTAACATTTGGTGACTTTTGCTCAGTCTTGAGGACAGATTCAATAGATAGTATTATCAACTATAAAGGGTTTGAAAACTGGCCATCCGAAATGGATTATTAATACATACTATATAACTTATTGTATAAATAATATTTAGTATAAAGATAAAACTTACATAAATGTAGATATCTCATTAATAATTAAACAGTATACATTAGAATTTATAATATACTCAGTTGCAAGTACTTTGTTTCTACAGTGTTGTAAATATATCTGATGATACCAGTATTTCAGGTGGTACATTTTTCCCCCATTCAACGATGAAGGAAACATCTGATTAAATAAGGCAACTAAAATAAGCGCAATATCAACTAAAAAATAGGAACGTGTTCGGCTGTAAATGTTTCCATATTAAATTGAAGGTGTATGCTAACCCATTTTTTATTTCCAAACCCTTTTTTGTTAATTCGAGATATTTTTACATGCTAAAAATATATAATTTGTAAACCAGATTTTTTAAAGTTTCGCTCGTATTTAATGACTTGTATATAATTAAATTATATTTAATGCCTCATTAACATTTCTAAATTTCAATCCAACACCATATGAAGACATTATGTATTAGTGCTTGTTTCCAAATAACAAGCACGCATGAGAGTTTCGGTGAAGAAAAGGAAGGCGATTGCATTAATAATTATTCCCAACCATTCTGTAATTAAGCAAGAATAGAAGTGCATCATGATTCATGAGGCTCAACCAAAAGTGTTGGTTTTTACTCTCACGTTTCGAAAATAGGATAATATAAAAATTCAACAGGGAACACCTGCTATATTGAAGTGTTGCAATACAACCGAACTGCCAGAGATCCTGCAACACACAAGTGCCAAATCAGCTAACATTTGAACAGTTGCATGGGCAACTGCTCGGGGAGGACCCTTTGTACCCTTCACATTTAACAATATCATTGACACAAAGTGTTAGCTTTGGTGTTCCCCAAGTCGAAATTCTTCTCATGTCTTGAGAATCAAAGTCGCTAAACGATACAATAAAAAAACCAAAACATGTTACAGCTTGTATCAAAAGATCCTTGGAAATAGTGGAAACTATTAACACTATTAATGATCAAACAAAGATTTTGAGAAAGTTTTTTTCATTTTTGAATGAATTTTGGGGACATGTTTTTTGAATTGCAACTGATTTTGTTGTTAAATCGATGCCAATTTATTGATAATTATTTACTGATAATACCTTACCCAACGACTGTGGCCCCTCACTTCCAGAAAAAAAATGAAATTGGACACGAAGCCCATCACAGGAATTGAACTGATCACACAGCTAATTTCTTTTCTTACTTGATTCTGTGAAGTGTTGACAAATAAACATTTTAAAATATTATTTTATTTGTTTTTGATTTTAGCACAAGGTTCACTCATTAAGTGCGTGTCCTGAACAGACACGTAACTGATGTGTGTAAATGGACTTGAATGCTATATGTATACAGGAACCAAATTCAGGTGGCTGGATTCACCTACCTATTTTAAAAATAGTTATTAACCCTATCGTCTGAAGAACTCTATTGTTACTGTCAATTAAGGGTAATTCGTGCAATTGTATTGTTTATGAACTTTACTTAGTCTGAATACAAGTATTTTAAAACAAAATCCTCATTTGTTGTTATGCATATTGCGATTTTGAAAAAATTCGTTATAAATGCATTTTTTTTAAAAAATCAGAAGTGCATTAAGAAGAACAATTACCTTTAGAAATAGAGGATGCTTCATTAGGTCCTTATCGTTGTCATGATCCCTGAGGTCGGGGATAAGGTGGCGGGAGTAGTGTCCTTGGGCGGGCTCGGCCTGGGCGCGATATGCGGAAAAATGAGTGGAATGTGACCCCGCTGTGGCCCCGAGCTGACCAGCATTCCGGGGAAGGTTTGCTGGGAAGTTCGGGGTGCCAGGGAAGGTAGTCCGGGTTCGGGAACTGACCAGGCTGGTCAGCTCCGGGATAACACGCGCGGCTCGGACTTTTCGGGACTGCGAAGTACCAGCCCGCGGATTTTGGTTGTAAAAGTATGTTTTGTGCTGCTCTTTAGAAATAAACCCGAGTTCTCCTTGTATTTCGTGCCCGGTTGGATTTTTCCGCACTTGGATCCGGTACCTTAGACCGTTACATCGTAAAAGACATAGAAGCTGAATGCTGCTGCTGAAAGATATGTCATGTAGCCCCCTAATTTCACGATTATGAAGAGTGACAAAAATTGGCGCCATGCATCATTTTCTGTCCAAGTTTCCGGATAAATGTAAGGAGTGAAGAAGTGGGAATCAGCGAAGTTTGAAAGGTAATCCATAGTTTATGTACATGTAGTCTCCTTGCTAGGGCTAAAAAGAATTTAACACGTAATTTTAAAGCCAGTATACACACGGTTTGACAATAATTGACGAATGTGTATGATTTTATTAACCACTTGGGCTTATAGCCCAAATTGGGCTATAGTACGATGTATATAGTATATGTTTTATAGTTTATGTGACAAAAATAATTTAGACATTTCATAATATTGAAAGGACATTCATGTAATATTTGTACCAAAGTAGCCTAAAATAAAAGCAATGTGTCAGCTACTTGCAGCCTTGTTGTCAGACAACAAGTATAAAAGTCACATTAGAATAAGACTGTTAGCCTCAACCGGAAACTGTTGAGATGTCGTGCGTACAAACATTCCTGTTGGAACTACTACTAGCCTCCAGAGTGAAGTACTTTTCGTATATCCAACTATTTCAAGCAGATTTAATCTGCCAACATTATAATGAATACATATATTTCATTATTTTTGCACACACGCACTGTATGTCTATGTATGCTGTTTTTAAGACTATCAAGAAAAGCCATTTGATAGAATTCTTTAATTTCACTTACTTTCAAGGTCTTTGAAATTCTATTTCTACCTAGAGATTAAGATGTAATGAATCCTATATTCTGCTACATCCCTTAATTGTGTTACAAATTGGGACTTAAGTACTGACACATAATACTGATTAGCTTTTTAGAAACAAAAATATATATTTATTTAATTTGATTGTTACTAAAATGAAAGATTAGCAAAAATTCTAAAAATTATTTGGGAATTTTTTAAAGTTAATTGAAGATTCTTAAACCATTCATCGATAACACATTCACAGTAAATGGGTTTTAAATTGGTACTCACTTTTAAAAATAACGGATGCTTCTTTAAGTCATGGTCATAAATGAAATAGTGGCTTAATGTTGCTGGTATAAAATACGCCGAATAGCCAACAATGATCATGATCACTAAAATTGTCAGAAATTGGCGATATATGTCATCATTGACCCAACTTTCCGGGTAAACATAAGGGTTGAAGATGTCCATAACTTGACCACTATTTTTTTTTAACAAAAATATAGCTGAAAATAATTAAAAATTAAATGTCTTTTCACTGTAATATATTAAAGCTGTTTGATCTATAATTACCTTAAAAAGTGCTCTTACTTAAGCTCATAAATCCTAGAAATGCTGGTAAAATTCAAACGCTCTAAATAAATAAATTTTAACGCTATAAGGCAAACAGAAAACTTGGACATATGACTTTTGCACTGTTCTGGGGAAAAAAGATATTAGCTCAACTTGTAATTAAACCAAGAGCAAACTTAAACGAGTGTATTAAATAAATATCTCGGTATCATATAACTAAAAAATACTTTGTTAATTTTGTAACTGAGTGGAGTATCGGAGCATGATGTCATAGATTGGAAAACTACTCTGCTTTAATTTGTACGTACGGGATTTTGTATCAAATAGAGCAACATGTCTTTTCTTCAGCATTAAAACGTTCAACACAAGTTAATGAGAACACGTCGATTTATTTTTTTAAAAAATAATTTTTTTTTCCAATTGTAGATTTCAATCATTTTCAGCAAATTGTCCTTCACACATGGGCACATTCGACAAATATTCAGCCGAATCGTTTTCGTCTAGGATTGTCATCCATTCCAAGACCCCTGCTTACATTTTCTCCCCCCTGCCCACCCCTCCTTCCCCTCACAATTAGGGAGTTTATCGATTTTGACAAGTTCAAGGAGTATGCGAAGTCTGTGAAATATTACATGTATTAGCATAGGGTTAATTATTGTAATTTTTTAATACATTATTAAAATTCGCAGTTTTAAATAACTATAGTTTTGAGTATACATAGATGGTTAATCAATATTTAAATTGTAATACAAATAACATTTTTTTAAACAAGAATATTTTAAATATTAGTTTATTAGCCCCATATCCAACAATGAAACAAAATTACTCGTAGCATGAATCCTGAATAGACATTTTCTGGTAAAAAATGAGAAAATTGAATCAATAATATGATTTAAAGTGTAATTATATAGTTTGAAATCGATTATACGTTATCAAATCCTTGCAGAAATGACAAATAAACATTTGTTAGCATTCAATTTTTACTTAACATTTTCAAATATACGTTATAACAAGTGGAAACAACAATTGGTGCCAATTTGTATACGGACAGTCTGCTTTATATCGATCATATATCTATTTCACGTAATTATTTATGCTAGTTTCCTCGTCATTTCAACATTTCGAGTTCTAGACAATTTCACGTCGAAAACTGGACCTTTGCCATCATAAGCCGATGGGTTGCGAAAAGTACCTGTGAGTCTATCCCAAAATGTGAAAAATTGACCATAGTTACAATTGGTGTATACGTGATGATCCATATGGTGTGCAGAGCTGTTGATCAGGTATTTGACAGCATTGGGTACTCTACAATCACCATCGTGAATGTACACTGTCCAAACGTTGACGAAAATGAACATGAACATGAAGACAAGTTTGTGTGTTGGGAATATAAACACGTAAATGTGAATAGCAAAACTATGCAGAAGACCTTCCCAAGGAGTAATAGCGTGACTAGCAAATGGTGTCGGTATAATCCATTTGTGATGAGTTTTGTGAATGTGTTTATAAAATAATTTGTGGTGTAAACTGCGATGAAGCCAGTAGATGGACGTTTCGGTTATGAAAATGATGGCTATAGCATTGATAATTATTCCCATACAGCCTGTAATTAAGCAATTAAGAATAATTATATTTACGAAATAATTTAATTATTTGGGCTAAAACATTAAGGAAATTATATATTTCTCCTTGGCAGTTTAGTGTCCGAATACTGAATGCTTGAACTGCACATATTATATAATTTCTTGATTGATGTAATGCTATTTTGAGCCATATAATTGTATAATAATTAATCATAACTTTCAATCATGACCCAAGAACCAAATCTGTATTTTAGATTTCAGTTCTGAAGGACTCAATTGGACATTAACCAAAATGTAATAATTTAAATGCAGAATAGTTGATTTCCTATCGTACTAAACAGGTTTTAGTAAACATTTTATGTTGTTGTGATTCAATAGCGTTTTAACAAGGTAATTTGAGGAAATAATAATATCTTAATAACTGTTCCTGTTTTAAAATTACTGCTAATTTATTGGTAATTTTCGTATTCATTTACAATTAATAATCCTTACCCAATTGGATATCGCTGACGTTGTCGTATAAGCGACTGTAGCCCCTCACTTCTAGCAGGAAAATGAAAGTGGATATGAAGCCCATTATTGGAATTGAACTTAATGAACATCTAAGTTCTTGCCATACTTGATTCTGGAAAAAAATATAATTAGTATCAATAGTCACATAAATAGAAATTAAAGTTCCCGAGAATTTTGAAACTTTATACCTGCAATGTAAAAATTTCCAAATACAGCCCTGGTCAAACAAATAAAATTCTTTGAAACCTATTACTAAGAGTGGTCTCAACATTGAAAAAGCTATCAGACATCAGAACCCATCTAAACTGGCTCTTGCATATCCGGTTTTCTGACTAACCGGCGGTTTCAAAAAAGTAAGAAAAAGTTAATTGTCTCTTAACTTATTTTTTAAACTCACAAAATGAAAATAAATTATACATGCAACAAAATTTGCTTGGATGCACTTCTGCAGTGTGTTATGCAACAAGAATCAATGATGGCATTGAACACATTTTTTAAAGTTTATTTAAAAAAATTAGAATTAGTTTTGTAAATATTTTTAATTACTGATCAAATAAATGAACAATAAATGTAGTGTACTTTATCAGTATCAATTTTTATAAACTCTGGCTTAGCCGTGTCTCTCCCTTAACCAACCAACCTCCAGTCCCAACCAGCACGCAGAGGGGTTCTACTTTATTTATAGATATTTAACAATTTTAATGTGGATTGTACATAGTTGCATTTTACTATATTAGATTTAAGTATATTTTTGGACTTGAGGTCGCTATATATGGATTCGAGGAATCACAATTTCACAAAAATTGTTGGTGCAGCGAACCAACGGCTTAGATTCATTCAGCGCGTATTTCGTGAATGTGCGGAAAATGTAAAAGAAACTGGCTACACAACTTTGGTTCGCCCTATGTTGGAGTGTTGTGCTCTTTTTTGGAACCCTCACAGGATAGTTCATATTCAGGATATATAGATGGTCCAGCGTAGGGCAGCCAGGTTTGTTAACGGCAGTTATCAGTTCCACTCCCTAAATTGGGACACATTGAAGTCTAGACGCGAAAAGCTATCTATGGGGTTATTCAAACGTTTTAATCTCTCTCTCTTTTAATTCCCATCTTGTTTCTCGTATATTAACGCCTAACAACCACTCTAGGAGTAGACATAATTACTCCAGTTCTTTAACCGAGCTTTGTGCCAAGACGGATGCTAACTATTGGTCTTTTTTTTGCATGCGATTAGATGATGGAATAGCCTACCTGTCGATTTTTATGATTTGGTTCAAATTCAATTTAACAATGATGACTAAGTCACTGCTGAAGTAGGAGCATTCTCCTGAAATTGGGTACGATCCCCTTTACCATATGTCATTTATTTGCTGACTGTAGGGCACTAAAGTTGAATTGAATTGTGGTCGTATACGAAAGTTCGACGATGTGTGTATACATCGTTTCCCACATTGAAAAGAAATGTATTTCAAATATATTTCAAATGTATTTGGAAATACAATTGAATGGTTGAAATG
>JAQGBW010006534.1:0-10486 GCA_034698625.1 Julus scanicus
AATGTCTTGAAAGTCTTTGAAAGCATCTTTAAAGACATTAAAAAAAGCTACGCTAGACTAGAAACATTTAGAGTGTATCCATGGCTTCCTGATTGCTAGATTATTATCTTCGTTATCTCCATGATTAGCTTCTGAATGACGTTCCATCTTCGTTGCCTCGTGCATTCGCTAGATGGCGCTGGGTCCTAAATGTCGTTTTCTCTGCTGCAAATCCTCTGATCTTAAAACTGGTTAGGATCTGTTATGTTGTGCTAATATGCATATGGTCACCTTTACTACATTCAGCAGCCACCCATCGCATGTGAAACGACTGGTAAACGTGACCGACGACAGAAAAGCGGGCCAGATTTCACGCTCCGCGTTGCGTCATGCGTTGTTTAACGGCCGTTTAGCAGCCCTAATGTGATTCAGTATGCACACGTGCAGCAAGAGGTGCTTTTGGATAATGGGCGTTATGTTCGCCCCCCTCCCCATTATAAGCCGTGCTACGCTATAGAGATCCGTATCCGATGTCTTATCGACGCAACTTCCGATTAATAATGCACCGGTTTCTCCCCCTGGCGAGATATGAATGTTCGTTTCTGCCTTGTTTTTTTATTTCATTAGTCGAAGTGCATTGTGCACTATTGCATTAATGAGTTATTCATGAGGACTAGGCTTATTTGCTCACTCCCAGACGCCATTTTTATCCTCGGGACTTTTATATATATCGTGCATTTTCACTTGGCAAAATCCTACACTGTCTACTGTCTTCGCATACACGTATCTTGATTTTAACTGGCTAGGTTTCATCCTATGTTCATTCTCCAGTGGCCAGATTATTGAGGTTTTCTGCAGTAAATGGGAATATATACTACCTCGTATATCCAGAGTAAATTTTTTTATTAATATTTCCCCAATTTGTATCAGTTTTAAAATTTCAATGTTGCTTAAAACAGGAAAAATACAAAGTAAAAAATCACGCTTTTTTGCTTTTTAGAAAGTAGGTACTGCACATTTATTTATGTATTAAACATTAATAATATGGGCACTTTAATAATAGGGATATTGTACATGTCAAACATTCTGCTATCTATGGGTTATACTCAAGTTGCATTGTAATTAAGGTAAACTAGCTGTATACGGTCATGGAAATACTTTGAATTTGTATGATAAATTTACTGGTGAAATCAGACAAATTTATCAGAAAATTCTAAACATTAATAATGCTATGCAAACAACATTATAGCTTTCCTGTAGTTCTAGAACAGTTCTATACTAACGCCTTCTGAAATCAGACAAATTTATCAGAAAATTCTAAACATTAATAATGCTATGCAAACAATATTATAGCTTTCCTGTAGTTCTAGAACAGTTCTATACTAACGCCTTCTGAAACATTTTTCGTGCATTGATTAATTAGACATGTATCCATTGTATAATTATCGCATGACTATCAATTTCATGTGTCACTTTTCGTGTAACTGCACTTTGATTTATTCTATATATGTATACTAATTGTTGCTTCATTTTTTTTCTTTTCTTTTTCTAGGTAAGTTTTCACTTTTCCATTTTCAAGTTTGACAACCCGAGCCATTATGAACGCAGTACTCCGGTAAATCTATTATTTTTTTTATATCGAACATAAGTTTTTTTTTTTTTACCCGTCAACGTAAATTATTTACCGTTACCTTCGGTGCGCGTTCCGCCAGGCGGCGCCACAGTCGGTTATCGATTCCCGCCGTGCGGACTCGTCGTTAAACCGTTAGTTACACCTTCGTAATCGAGTGTGCTCGCATTTTTATCGTTTTGAGCGATAAGGACGCCTTGGAGTTCACTTAAGGACTGTTTCCTAGAGATAAATCGAGTTAAGGCATCCGAGGAAGATGGCAAACGATGCTTCCAATCTTCCGTATTAGTTGTGCAATTTAATATCAGCCGCGGTGCATTGTGGGTGACGGGGCTTTTTTGGGGGGTGGGGGTTAAGGCTGGAACATTTGGGATGGAGACATTTTCCCGGTTTGGGCGTGGCTTTTTGGTAACCGGAAGTACTAAATCCACCACTTCATAGTTCGTTCCATGGTAGCGATTCCCTATGTGGTGTTATCCTTGGTTTAGAGGCGGCCATCTTGAAGCTCGTAATGGTTAATTTTGGTGACTGCAAAACTGGCTTTTGGATACCATGTTGACAGAAGAGGGAGGGGGAAATCTATTCTCTGCGTCGACTAATAAAGGTATTTTTCAGTTTTTGGATTTTGTTTTAGTTTTAAAGGTCTGTGAGAGGGGAAAGGGACACCAGAAGAAGTGTCCAAAGTGTACTTAAATTTGTAAAACCTCGGTAAATTTGGGAATTATGTCTACACTTGTGTTGGATGGGCCTTTTTATGTGTCGACACATTTGCTGGACACTCTACTTTAAAAAAATTTAAAGACCTTTGCGAGGAGGGTGGTGTCTGAGACACAATGTGGACAAGGGGGTATTTGAAGCACTTTCGGGATGTCGTTTTTGAATGTCCCCATGTTTGATTTTCAAACAGGATAACTAAAGAACTGCCGCCATATTGGAGCGCATAAGCGTTAGGTTCTATGAACGATGAGCAGTGAAAAGGTATTCTGGAGTGCATCACAGTATTAGCTAATTGGCAAGTTAACCAACAAATTGTGATGTCTGCACAATTTCAGCTGGATTGGTGGCCACCATGATAGTCATGCAGAAAGACGACCGCATATTCCCCTCGTTTTTATTCCCCCCTCTTGTGTAGACTACGATGGATAAGCCTCCTTCCATTAGCTTTTCTTCTCCCCAGGTTCCTCCGTTTTCAACATGGCCGTCGGATGGCCACTTTCGCCTGTTGTCCCCCTGAGCTGTCCCCCCCACCTCGACCTATCCGCATTTCTCGTTTCCTCTCGTGGCCCCAAGAGCTAATCTGGCTTTTGTGGTCAGCACTCTGAGAATCTGGCGAACAGAGGCCCGGATGCTTTTCAATGTCCATGGGAGTTGTCAGCAGCTGACTCTTTCGCAGCTTGAGGTCGCTGCCATTTGCTATTATTTCCTCCCCCGGCTTCTGACAAGGGCTCGCTACCAATCTAGATTCTGACACGTGTCTCGCCTTTTTATGTAATATTTCTTTTTTTTTTCTCTCTTCTGCTTCTGTCCTCTGGTGTGCGATGAGCTTGTTCGTCCAAGCCCCGGATATAAATAAGGGCAGAAGACGACTGCAAAATCGATACGCGGACTTGATTTGAATTTCTTTTACGACGGAAAGGAGAAGACGAGTGATATAAAAAAAAACTACAGGCGAATGAGGGAAAATCCTGCAAACATGGTATCGTTCTTGGATGTTCTAGTATATCGTCAACGGACTTGTCAGTAGAGCGATTGTACATGCCTTTTTCGTGCATGTATTGTATGGCGAAAGCTTATGTGCATCAATTCTCGCCTTGAGGCGCCATTCGCCCATGCTGCGTACCCATGCTACAAAAGTGAAGCTTGTTTGTTGTGCTGATACTCGATGTCGTTGGGCGCTAGAATTCAGTGATTTTGAGATGGTCAGCATCATACCTAATCTGAGAATTTTTTGGTCTTATACAGGAAAAATTTTCGTCTTTGAAAAATTTGGTGAAATCAACCAATGGTTGGAGTGTTTGAAGTACATTTCTAGCTAAGATTTATCCAAAAAAATATTGGGAAGTTAATGTTATCAATTCCTGATTGTCATGTTCCTTTATTTGAAAATCTAATACTGCTTTGTATTTAGCGAGAGCTAATGTGCATCAGTTCTCGCACTGAGGTGCCATTCGATCAGACTGCGTATCCATGCTACGATAGTGAAGCCTGTTTGTTTGACTGCTACCCTCTGTATAGAACGCTCTAATTTAGTGATGTTGAGATAGTCAGCACCATACCTACTAGTGGTGATTAGGTACTAGGGACCTTTGATAATCCAAGAAAGAATTTGCATGAATTCAGATTTTCATCTTGGAAAAAATAGAAAAAAATTCGGTGAAATCGACCCAAATGTCGCCAGTTGGAGTTTTAGATTTGGCAAAATTTCACACCAGATTCAACTTAAGTATATGTTGTTGGGATGTTTGGGGATGTTGTCGATTGCTATTGTAAGTTCTTGATCCTCGTGTTCCATTAGATGAAAACAGGGCTAGGTTTAGAGACAGTGTGTTCGATAGTCAGCAAATGTCCATGAATATTTGAAGATTCGGAAAAGAATCAATAAGGCAGGAGAATCTCGGAGCATTGTCGTTTTCAGATTCCTTCGGGATTCGATCCCGCATTCATTATTGACAGCGCTCCTGGCGGCTAATTTGGCAAAACGCACACGGCACGTGCGCTAAGTGCGCCTGCGCCAAACGTGCCAACTGCTCGTTTCGAATTTCCCCCAGGTAATCCATTAATTGTGTAAATCTTTAATGAAAATGATCTCATTTCGTGTAATGGCTCTAGCGCACCGCAAACGCTAATCTGCTTACAAAAAAAAATGGATCCTTTGTCGACAGAAGGGGCCATTATGCTTATTAATGCCTTTTTTGTTGCGTTTTTTTGGGGGTTGCCCGTCCCCTGTTTTTTTTCCACCCCAACCTATTGTTGGCCACATTGGCACCTTTGTTCGCCTTCCAGGGGGAGGGGTAATGAAGAGGATTAACAGCGCTTTCTCGTGGCGTCGAGGGCTATTTGCTAAATCATCGTGTGGCAAACTGCGGCAAAATGAAAATAACAGGTGGTCTGAATCATTCGCGAATGGACCGAGCCTAATTGCACGCTTTTTCGCCTTTGGGGGGCTCCCCCAGATGATCGATTACCAATGTCACTCATGTAATTGCGACTAAATGCTTGGTGGAATGTAATGGGTGACACGCGTAACCGATAAACAAAATGGTGGACCTAGCTTTGGGGGTAGAAAACCAGAATTTGGGTTCTGGAAAAAATGACATTTGGAATACTATGTAGTGTCGCTTATTGGAATTCTGTTGGAGTTGTTTCGAATTCTGTAGAGAATTATTGATGTTCTAATTCTGAAAATGTTATTTGGTACGTGGTCTTGTGAGTGGTCTTTGCAGGATTAATGGATGAGGTTTACAATGGTTAGGGTTTGATAAATAACTATCGAGCAATTGTAAAAAGCACATGCAGTACATTCCGGGTAATGTGACCAGTGTCACATTGTTAAGACCTGAAATATATATACATCAACATCTTACCGATGGGACAAGCCAATATTGTGGACACTACTTTTAAGATTCAGCTAGATTCTCGCTAGAAGAGTTTCGATCGTGAGATGCTTGATCGTGTCCGGAATGGTAAATCAGATATTGTTTTCTTATTGTTCTGGGAATTGTGTTGTTTTTTTCTTTTCCGAAACCGCTGACAACAGAGGAATTGGTTTATTTCATTTCTGCCATAATTTCTCATTCCGTGTTTTCCGCGTCCTTTGACGCCTTCAGGTGAAAAAGCGCGGCTTCTCCTGCTTAAATAAATGATTCGATGATCGATTTTTTTTCTCACGATGCTCAAATCGATACATCGATTGCACGTTCCGGATGATAAAATGCCGTCAAAGTAGCGTGAAATTGACCCGCTGACTTTGTTCTGGTCGTTTCCAGTTTCCAAATCATTTCCAAGTCCCTTTCCCCCCCCATTGCCATCCAACAAATGTTGTCCTTTTGGTTCCTTTTCCTGAATGCAAATGTCTGTCTTTCTATAAAGATAGATGCAATTGTAACTTAAAACGGAATTTTCCAAAATGGCCGCGCCCTTTCTAAACTTTATAAGAACTCTGGTAGAACTTTAGAAAGGGACTTGCCACAGTCCTAAAACATTACAGTAAATAACAATTACACTTCTAAAGATTCGTGACATTTACACGACATGTTAGTTTGCATAACATGACTGTGACATTTATATTGCAGCATGATGTTTGTTTGTGCAGTAAAAACTTTCTAAATGCATACTCTTTGAGACAGTTGAGAAATATGCTTTTAAACAGGTTCATTTATACACGCGGGGGACCATGGAAGATTTTATGCTTTTAGAGAGGTTATTCATTTACTCAGGATGCATTTAGACAGGTTCTAATGTATTGAGGACTAAATTTCCAAAATGGCCGTGTCCATTCCACAAGAGCTCCGGAGAAACTTCAGAAATGGAGTGGGGTTTAAATACATTTAATGTACTCAATTACTGCTCAACACTGGCGTACGATTCACATGACCACTAAGCAGGTTTTTGTAAAAGAAAATTGGACGCCATTTTGATTCAAGATGGCCGTCTGACAAGGGTACTTTTTGATTGTGCCGTGCGTTCGGGTTTTGATTTCCGGAGGGGACAGTTGGCCGCCATTTTGCCACCACAAAAGCAATTTCCCCCCGCATGGGTCTCTTAAGCCGCGCCATCGATGATACGCCGCACTAAATATACTTTTATGTATTTCTCTCTTAAAATAATGGCCGCTATAGAGTGGCAAGTGCGTTTTTAGAGGAAGCGCCGTAGGCTCGGCGAGGATTAGAAAGGGCTGGAAAAGTGGCATTTATGGGCCTGTGGGTGAAACGGTCGCTTTCGAGTCCATTTGGCTTCACTTTTATACGCTTTTATCCCGAATGAAATTTCCTTCGAATTACATAATTTCGTTATATGGCCCCCCGTCTATTATGGCTGCCTGGCTTTAATCCAATCTAGGCCGGAGGAAGCGTATTTCGGCGGTTCTCATCGTTCACGATTCCTCGTAAAAAATGGGCGATTTAGGTGAAGAGGGAGGGGGAAATGGCGGAGGGGGTGATGGCGAGATCTTATTTGAACCGTATTATTACACTCGGTGGATGTAGTTTTGAGCTCTGAATCGAGTGAAGCAGTGTGTGGCCAAAATAAAAAAAAAAGTAAGCCTCAGGAGCGTCGTAGGGAGAAACGAAATTTCCCCGCTAATGTGCAGTCTGATGTAGAGGTTTTGTCCCCTTTTCATCTAAGGTCTTGTAAGCACAAGTTTATAATTCGTGTTATTCGAGCAAGATATCATCTCAGATAAGCTTCAGTGATAAGATATTTAAGAAGGGTAAGATATCTTGGTCATTGAACGAATTCTTGTCCTAGCCTACAAATTGAGCTACTAAACACTTTTATAGGCATTATGTATCGTCAGATAAGTGTGGCTGAAATGTAGTTGACATAGTCTGGCTTTCCTATGTTTTTACTTAGGAAAAGCCTATTTGTGACATTTATGATTTCATCCATTTGTTCCAAAAGATTTGGTCTGTTGCAAAAACACTCATTCTCGTCTGACTTAGTCTAAAAACTGAGCTCGTAAAGGTACCTTCTTCACATTCAGTAAACCCCTCTTATCCGGCTCTCCTGCTTAACCGGCGGTGTCAGATAAGTACAGAGCAAAAGTCATAACATGTAAATGCAGCACAAATTATATTGATGTAATTCTGCAGTACACTGAGCAGCAGGATTAGACGACAGTATTGGACATGTGACAAGCAGGGCAATGACATCCATGTGTACAAACTCGTACAAATTTGATCACGATTAGGATTATCAATTTATCACGTGTTGCTTCACGAGAACAACTTTGCTGAAGAAAAAGAAAACAGGACGAAGTTCAATGTATCGCTTTTTAGCAGGAGTGGGTTGTTGTCAAGTTCCCAGTTTAAACCGCCAGGGGTCTGTGGTACTCACATGGCGCTTATGGGGTTTTTTATCGCCTAGATATGGGCTTTATAGGAGTAGGGGATATTCCCAATGCCTGAAAATGTCTCCCTTTCCCCCCCCACACACCGAAATGGCTTTATTTTGCCATGAAAGCGTGGGGGAGGACGTATAGGTTGTGGGGGTGAGGTAGAGACAAAAATTGGATGATGAGATGCGGGGGTAGGTGATAAAAAACCGGGGGGCAATTCCTAACTCGCAATAAATCCACATATTGGATGTTTCACTTTGGATGTGCTTAAAGATGGCGGTCGGACTTGTGGGGGGAAGAAGTGCCCGGATGAGCCGTATTTTCGGCATGGTTCTCACCCCCCACGTTTAACCGCCTCTAGCCCACAGATATTATACATATTAAATAAGCCCCTTTTGTAGCCACGCTTTCTGCGTGCCTTTCCGTGCGTCAATAAAAGCCCGCATGCGCAGACGCACGACAAGAGCACTATGGGTATGGGATAAAAAAAAATGGTTTTTGCGATGCTATATACTTCCAGACGAATTCGTATTAAACATTCAAATTGCTCGCTGGATCATGATAAATATAAATCCGATTTGCCTGTCAGTTTCCATCGGATTTTTTTGTATATTTTGTTTTGGGAAAGAAAAAAAAAAGAGGCGCACTAGTCTTTATTTTTGAGTTATTCTTCGCTATATAGGTTGATAAAGGATTTATTGCTAGGCTCTGGTTGTATATGGATGCTTATGATGCAGTCCTTTGGGTGCCCATTTGTATATTTTAAAACCCTTTTTTGAGCAAGGGAAATTTGTTTTCAGAAAGTGTAGTCACGTGTCGCTTTGGTTTGACTATATGTAAGTCACTTTAGACGACTTTGGAGCACACAAATTATGCGAGTCAGGCATCTAAAATACAGTGTGTATTTGAAGTTAACTTTCTGAAAATATTCTGCGATGACAACACAAATCTGGTACTACCGTTAAGCAGAGATTAATTAGGGTTACTTTATTTATTACTTTTTGAGAATCACCATTTTTTAATTTTACCAATATGCTTTTATAGTAATTTTTACCTAATCTTGTTTTTACTCAATCGTGGCATCCAGCAGCCATGGAATTCGGGAGTTTGGAAATGTACTGGACTCCTGGTATAGTTGCTTGAAATGTGTGTGAAATAACAGCTAGTTTATTCACATTATCTAGAAATTTTATTCTGTATATGGAATCAATTACTTGAATTGATGGAAAGAACTAGAAAAGTTTTCAAACTTTTTAGAAAATATGAAAGTGAAAGAGGTCCTTGAATTTTATCCAGAAAAGTTACTGGATACCCTGTGAAAAAAAGTTTAATGCATCATTGTGATGAGATGTTCGATAGTTAAAATGGTATTCTGTTCTGATATGCGGCTTTGCAATAATTTGGTTTCATTTTATTGAGTAGAATAAAGATAATCAAATACCATAAATGAATTCATTTAGCATGAAGTTGCAACAATTAAAGGAATATGTAATATGGAGTCCAGTTGCCTTGGAAGCCAGGAAAATCGCCAAATGTGCTTGTTTTGAACGCCAGTTTATGCTGGAATTGGTTGTCCAAAATAGTGCTGAATTGGTGGTGGGAGTGCTTTGAAATTTATAAAACGATCCTTGAAAAATTTCAAAATGGTAGAAAATTCCTCTGGAAACTGTTCAGTGTGTCTGCAAGTTCATTCTTACAGATTGTTTTATGTTGTATTGAAAACAAAGGGTGGCTCAACAACATTTTATGAAAGGAATGTGGCTTTTCACATAATTTTGTCTACTTTACAAGGCAAAGGTGAAATCTGCATAAAATGGGCGGAGCAAAACCGGTGCATCATAATTCCAAACCCCTTCCCCCATCCGGTTTTTATCCCCTAATTTCTGAATATCATTCATATAAATAAACCTAATGAATCGTTCTCCCCAAGGTTGCATTACGCCTCTTAATGGTGAGAAAACAGCTGTTTTTTATGGGGTTTTTTACCCCCTGCCTTTTAATTCACTTTTATCCCCACCTTCCGTAGGGGTTCCTGGCGTGTTTTAATATTCATCAATAATGTGTGCGAACCGCAATTGTTGTCAGGGATCGGGGTGACCTGGACCACCCTCGATGCAATTGGTGGCATGGAAGTAAAAAGAAACTTCCGTGGAGCCCATTCAGAAAATGAACTTGGTGAGAGGATCGATGTACATTTTGCTATATAGAAATCGAGATTTACAGCCGCTTGCATTCTCTTCTATAATTGTATACCCGGTTTCATGACAAAGTTCTTGTTATGTCCAGTTTCATGATAAATTTGATGCTATAGATACGTTGCCAGGTTTCTGTTAAAGCTGTCACTTTATGGCTAGATTTTATGGCAGAATTGTGTTGTTGTTGCCAGTTTCATGACAAACTTGTTGCTGTTGTCAGTTTAATTACAAAGTTGTTGCTGTTGAGGCCAGCACCATCACTAACTTCTAGCTATGGCCAGTTTCTTGACAAAGTTGGTTCTTGACTAGTTTCATGACAAAGTTGGTTCTTGACAAGTTTCATGACAAGGTTGGTTCTTGACAAGGTTGGTTCTTGACAAGGTTGGTTCATGACAAGGTTGATTCATGACAAGGTTGGTTCTTGACAAGGTTGGTTCATGACAAGGTTGGTTCTTGACAAGGTTGGTTCATGACAAGGTTGGTTCATGACAAGGTTGGTTCATGACAAGGTTGGTTCTTGACAAGGTTGGTTCTTGACAAGGTTGGTTCTTGACAAGGTTGGTTCTTGACAAGGTTGGTTCTTGACAAGGTTGGTTCTTGACAAGGTTGGTTCTTGACAAGGTTGGT
>JAQGBW010006535.1:0-10485 GCA_034698625.1 Julus scanicus
TTCCTTGACAACACAGCAATTAAGATGCAGTACTGTTGTATCTTTCTCCATTTGTGTTATCAACTTGTTTTATAGGAGTGGTGTTTTTTTTTGTTAAAATTTGACTAATATGAAAAAGCAAGGTTCATGTAGCTAAACATTGAATGCGGAACATGTATTTGTAGCATTGTAAACCTAGGACATTTTACTAATTTTTTTTATAAAAAGGTTGCCCTCCCCAATTGGGGACACCTCCAAATAACGGACAAAACTTGTGGTCCTGTGACTGTCCGCTTTTCGGAGGAACCACTGTAGTTCTTTATAGGAAAAATTACTTCTATATCAAAATTTGATTCAATCCACGAATATATCGTTCAATCACAGCCGACTTCAACATGTCGTGAAGCTTACGTGCATGACAGTGAAGCTTACGTGCTTTACGTGAAGAAAATGCCCCTCTATAACAGGAAAGTACCAAAAATGGTAATAAAATTCCTCAGAATTAAATTAACTGCTAAATGTTAGAAATGGTGCCTATTATGTTTAGAGATTAAGATAACAAACAATTGTTAATTGAAACGTACATTGCAATGATTGAATTTTTTTAACTTTAAAAAATCGCTCTGTCTTTTTGAAATTCGTCAAAGTTCCAACAATTGTTTTTAAGATTTGAAATTGTCATCAAATTAATTAAATGTTACACTTATAAATAAATGTATGCACTTATATAAACGTATGCACTTAATTACGGTTATAGTTTACGACCTTACTTTTCAGATAGCTCAATAAAAAGTAAATTAACAAACAGTACAATAAATTAATTTTAAAAAATAATTAACTTTAACAAAAACTTACCCGGGTGCATCAGGTGTGAGGTTGTTTGTTGATGTGGAGAGTAAAGCAGTCGTATCGCGTATGGCATTTTAATGATGTAGATGAAATATAATAAATAAATCTAAAAAATTACAATGAAGTAATTTTAAAACAATAATAAAGTTAACAGAAAACTTAGTCGACGGCCAGGCGTCTGACTAAAACTTTGCGCTCTAAAGATGTGGATAAAAATTATAAATTAATTTAAACAACTTCAATGAATTAACTGAAAAAAACTTATATTGGCCTGACAGGAATATGACTCAATCTTGGCAGTATAATGATAAGGAAGAAAAATAATAAATTAATTTACAAAAATTTGAATGTTAATTTTAATAAATAATTAACTTTAAAAGAATCTTACCGAGGCACATAGTTATGAATATACATGTATGAAAAACGTTTCCCTTTTTTGTGGCCACCCTGTATATATATACATATCTGTTTTAAATCAATCATTTCCAATGTTTTCCAAACCCTTTCCTTGACAACACAACAATTAAGATGCAGTACTGTTGTATCTTTCTAAATTTGTGTTATCAGCTTGTTTTATAGGAATTGTTTTTTTTTTGTTAAAATTTGACTAATATGAAAAAGCAAGGTTCATGTAGCTAAACATTAAATGCACCTAGGACATTTTACCAATTTTTTTTATAAAAAGGTTGCCCTTCCCAATAGGGGACACCTCCGAATAACGGACAAAACTTGTGGTCCCGTGACTGTCCGCTTTTCGAAGGAACCACTGTAGTTCTTTATAGGAAAAATTACTTCTATATCAAAATTTAATTCAATCCACGAATATATCGTTCAATCACAGCAGACTTCAACATGTCGTTCTTAAGGATCCTTCAAATGTTTAAATATCTAACATTTGAAAATTTTATTTTAAAATGATTACTTAGTAAACTTGCAAGTTCCTTGGGAAGGGGGGAAGAAAGAAGGAAATTACTTCTATATCAAAATTTGATTCAACCCATGATTACATTGTGCCATTACAGCCTACTTCAAAATATATTATTAATTATTCCTTGTCTTCAGGACCCTGTATTTGTGTTGTTGGTTGAGGTTTAAGGATCCAAAGGCAACAGGCTTTAACCAGTTGCGGGTTGATCCTGAAGACGGTCTTCAGGACCAACTATAGTTATATTATATGTACATAGAAACTCACCAAATTTGACAGATTGGCCTGTGGATAATCCATGTTGAATGTGTAAGAGCCTAACTGGAAATTTCCCCACTTCTTGTTGAATTGCTGCTGAAATGTCTGCACTGATGTTATAAATATCAACAATACCCTGAAACATTTGATGAACTCTTGCTAAATCGGCAGTTTTTATTAAAAGCCAGAACAGAACAAAGAAAAATTTGTTCAAAACTTTGCAACATGAATTCAAATTAAATTAAGCAAATGCACTTGCACATGCTAACACAATAACAATAAATCACTATAGGTATATGCAACATTCCTGTTTAATTTATATAAAAAAGAAACTAAACCACAATTTTACTCTAACTTCAATTTCATTGTTTATTCAAGTGTGTTATAGAAGCAATTGGAATCTATAGAATGATTGATAAATCTCTGACCATTTACAATTATTGTTCATATTAAAATTAACATCTTAGATTATTGCAAATTTTGATGCAGCGTTGACATGCATGTTTGAACATTTTTTTGTGAGTTATTTATAAGTACGAGAGGCGGTCAAAAAGTCTTGCATATTAATTTATTATTTGAAAACCAGATGTCTTACAAAAAAACACTGAAATGGCCATCTTAAAGAGCAGAAAGTGGTGTACATGTCAAAATGTCACTTCGACACCACCATTTTTTTTATTTTCCAACAAATGGTTCTATGGGTTAACTACCCTAATTATATTTCAACGAAAATACTGTACAAACATAGCAGAGCAGGTTGAATTAATTAATCTTACCTTAATTGATGCTGCTTCTAATTGTAGTTGACTGGCCTCCGCAAAAACGTTGATTAAGCAGTGTGACCAAATTTCCATTAAGTTCTCTTCAATGGTGCACACAAAAATCACAACAAACTATCAAAAACAAGTGGTCACACCGAGTGAAATTTAAAGCAAAATGTTAGGAGTTTATGGCGACAAGTGTTTCACAAAGTACAGTACAGAGGTGGTGTTTAAACTTTAAGGAAAGACACTAAACTAACAAACAAGAAGTGGTGTCTGAAAACGTCAATTTGTGACAAGAACATTACAGCAGTTGAAGCAATAATCAAGGACAATTGGCGTGTTACTGCACCTGAAATAGCAAAAATGCTGAACATTTCCAAAGGGTCGGTAATGACAATTATTCATTCCATCCTTCACAAACACCAAAGTTTCGGCTAGATGGGTTCCAAGACATGTGCAGTTGTCAGAGTCAACAATGGTGATCGATTTCAAAGTTGCCTGAATCACCTATAATTAAAAATGAAGTGGAAGGAAACATGTTTTTGCACCAAATCATCACAGGCGTTGAAACGTGGGTGTCCCATAATACACCAGAATCAAAAATTAAAAGCATATGATTTGGAAACATCCCCATTCTCATCCGCCTCTGAAATTCAAACAAGTGCCTTCCGCTAGAAAGGTCATGGCGACTGTGTTTGGGACTGGAAATGTGTCATCTTGATTGACTTTTTGCAAAAAGGATTCAACATTTGTACCTGGTTTTTTGTTAGCAGTATTTTAGGCTATACAGTATATTACTACTGTACTTCATAAGTTATATACGGCGCCATCATTTGCAAGACGTATATATTAAATTCAATACAACTGAAAACAAATTTCATAGAATTTCTTCAAAAACATTCTTGCAACAACAATAGGGAAACACACCAAATTTAAACAATGGGCACATGGGTAAGGATAAGGTGCGTCATTTCAGGTATATTTGGAAAAGTACACGGAAAATATTCAGCTGTAGTTCTCTGTAGTAATCTGGACAAGTGTATCCTGGTAAACAGATGTGCGATTTTTTGTCAAATGTTTCAAAAGTAGGGCGAAAATAAACACTGTATATATTCTTAATTTTACATATCCAAAAATTCATGAAAATGTAACATGTTCCCTTGCAACAGATGTCATAATTGTAGTTTTGGTAGTTCGCGTGTTATTGCATACGTAACTGCATGGTCCCTATTTCACGTATACACTGGGGTGTCAAAAATGACGTGTTAAGCTTTTGAAACAATAGCAATCATTTACCGGAAGCGTGTTTTTTAATGAACCGCCTAATTTAGTTTTAATAGCAAATTGAGTGCTATATCATTTTATTTTACTCTGTTGTGCAGACGGTGTATTCCTGCTGAGAGGGTTATTTGGATTTCGTGCAACCCTGGACCCAAAACCAGCAAACGAATCTAAGTTTGCGTTCGGAAACCTCCGTGTTTCACGCGAGCTTCCGTTACGCCCTGGCAAAAGTTTCTGGAAAACATCCTCCTCTGTATGTATACGGAAGTGGAATGATGATTTAGAACGGTTTGATGGGAGGGAGAGAAACACGTAATGCGGTCTACATTTCACTTTCCAAATTGATGCGTGTTCGCTCTAGATGTTGACCCATGCGATCTAATCTACAGACATCCAAACTCGTGTCGATTTGCCAATATTCGCCCAAATTACACGTGTCTACACTATGCGATTCTAAGCTGTTCCCTTTTAAGGGATAAAAGCATAATTTCCTGTTTTTCCATTGAACCAATTTCATGTGGATACACTGTGCTACGGTTGATTACTTCCGATCTATAAACAACATCAAACAACAAACGAGAACACGATGAAGGTTCCCTGCACTACCCACAACATGAATTTAATCAGGATTTTGTTCGTCATCAAATGAACGCAAAACCGAATAAGCATTTTCAGGTTGCATGTGCTTCTATATATACTTTGAAACTTGGAGGAATTGTGCATATGCACAGGGTTGCCAGTTTCATCAAAGTCAAGCAAAGTCAGGAAAAAATAGCCTTTTTGCTAGAAAAGTCAGGCAAATTAGCCATTTGGTCAAGAAAAAAATAAGGCTTCATTGACAATATTTTTTTTTTTTTTTAAATCTTGAATCTAATGTAGCTGATGGGGAGTGAAATCGTAGAGATCAAATTTTTCTTGTGTAACAATTGAATTGTGTATTTGAAACGAAAATTGTGCTAGCCTTAATTATTATTATTAAAATTTTGTCAAGTTATTGAAATATTGTCAGGAAAAATATTTTTAGAAGTCAGGAAAAGTCAGGAAAAATTGCCATAATGGTCAGGCAAAGTCAGGCAAGACCAATCTGTAAAAAAACTGGCAACCCTGTATACAATATCTTTATAAGATTCATAAGGTATGTTCACTAGTTTTCATATTCTTTGATGTCACGTGATTATAATGAGTGTAGATGAAGGCTTAATTTGACGAAATGTGTGCGATGTTATTAAAGATACCTAAAGCATGCAAAACCATTAGATATGATGAAATTTACATTTGTGAACAAATGATTTTAAAAAATTGTTGACATTTCCACCAACTCGTTGCATTTTTTGTCATTATAATATTTGTTTCAGTTTGCAAAACATTTCTAAAATTTAGTGTCAACTTTTTACTCGTAAACCTAAAAGTTTCCTATGAATTTTGCTGCCTGTATTGTTTTTTGCTAATAGAAGTTTGACCACAACACGCACTTCAAAGTCAGTGGCGTCTTGTATGTAAGAGAAAAAAAAAATGAAACTAAAAGCATTTCTAAAATCGCCGTATATAGTGCAGAATAGATGTTTTTACTTATTTCAAACGGAGGGTCCAAAATTGGACCAATACTGTTGTGCCACCCTGCAGTTAAGCTATGGCACTTTTGTGCTCCTCAGTTCCAGTGGAGGGGTGTTTCCCTGTTGTGCACATGCGCACGCGCACATAGGAAGCTGCACACCAGGCTACGAGGGGAAAAGAACGCTGTCCCTCCGACAGTGTTACAGATTTACAGAGTGGCACACGTACTATCGTGCATTGACCAAAGTCTGGCCCTCCGTTTGAAAGGAGTCACTAAAATTTTTCTGGAGCAGCACCCCCTATATAATTTTAGTTACGAGCCGCCACTGTTGGACATCCTACATTTCTAAAAAAGTAAAGACATTTATGAGGGGGAAGGGGGGGGGGAAGAGAGGGGAGTTGGAAATGGTGGTGGACGGAGGAGGAGAGAGGGGGGGGTCTGGGATAAAATGGACACCGTGTGGACAAGGGGTGGGGGAACTCGATTTTTGAAAGAATTTCGGGGACGTTCTTTTTGAATGGCCCCTTAGTAATGAACGCTTCGAATTGTAACGCATAAAACGAAGTATAAACAACTGGTAAAACTGTGTCCGACGACGTGTTCCGGCACAATTCCGGTTAGCACCCATTTAGATAATTGTATAGAGGGTCAAAGAAGAATGTCAAGAATGTTTTAATTTCTAGGTACGAAATTCTGCGAGAAATTCGCGCACCACTTCCATCCATGTGAACGAGTTTTCAAACAGCTTTCGTGACTGTTGGATGCAGTGCCAAAAAAAAAAAAAAAAAAAGCCTTACAGCAATTATAACCAATCCGTTGTTTATAATAAGCGTTAATTGTTAATAGTGCATGTTTGTTGACGCGAGCCACTCCAATTATTTGATGTCCTGAGAGAGTTTCCTATAGTTTTCGAAGTCGTCACTCGGACTGAGGAGCCCATGGGCGCCCTGTAATTCACGGGGCGGGTTTTAGTACCAAAATGTTTCCAAATGCCCGAATTTGTTTTTCTGCCTAAAACATTCGAGTTCATTTGCGACGAGGGCCATTCGAGGGGGCGACGCTTAAATTACAGAGCATGCAAGCCAGGATCGTGAGGTGTTATTTCGAACGAATTAACAACAATGACGGCCATTTTCTGCCCAGTTTTCAAACGACCCGAAGGAGTGATCCCTCCCAACAATGACAAACCTTTTAAGTAATGTCTTAACACGCAGAGTAGAAATTAAAAAAATAAAAAAAACCTAAACGAAATACCTACAGCATGGATCACTGAACGTTGCTGTTTCACGCTGTGAATTAATCCGAAATTTAATTCCCACGGATGGTAATAGAATTGGCTACTCACTCGAACAAGTTAAAAATGACAAGTTTTGTAAATGCTAAATATATAGCTGTTAGTTTCTATATGTGTATATTGATGTTATAATGTGCATGTATCTATACGTTTTTAACATGTTTGTATAATTACTTTCCATACACTAAATCATAAGTTAAATATCACCGTTATACTGAACGCATTTGTCAAAATGCATCATGTAATCAATAGTAACGAAAACATCATTGAAAATCAGTTTTCATACTACAGAATAATACGGATGCTTACTATACTGGTCCTTCTTTTTGCATGCGATCGAATAGCCTTCCTGGCGACTGTCCAAATTTAGTGGAAATTCAATTTAACAATGATGTCCATAAGTCGCTATACAGACGAAGGGGCATTCTAATGAAATTTGGTACGACCCCCCTATCATATGGCATTTATTTGCCGACTGTAGGGAACTGAGTTGAATTGAATTGCAAAATAAGTGCATATATTACAAATAGATCATACTTGTTCATGCCAAATACTATAAAACACTTGCATCTTTCCTGGTATATTCAAGCATATACGAGTAATATTTCTAGAATTTCGAATACAATTTATATAAGTTTGAAAACTAGTTATCAATGGGGCCGTCCATATTGGAAATGTTTTTTTTTTGTTTGTGTATTTATTTATTTATGTTGTTAATATCGATCATGAAATCGATCACACACAAAAATAAAACAACCATGGAGAGCCAACTCGTTTACCAAAATTGTGATCACTGCCATTGGAATCTACAATTGTTTGATTTTCAAGCACTACATGAATATAGATTTTGATTTATACTTTTATTATAACATTATCAACATTTCCAAGAGGTAATCGGTGCTGGTGCTAATACTTGTACGGTTAAATTTGTTGTATACTAATTGAGAACATTACCTACTTAAATTTTAAATCGACCATGCATGTGTTATTTTCAAGTTGTTGGTTGTTAGAGTGATAGGGAAAAAAAAGTAGAAGAGAACTATCCCTGCATTTGCCTGGAAACAACTGTGGAAAACCAGTCATGGGTAGGCGACCTGGTCGGGAATCGAGCCTGGGTATACCCCCGTATGCCAGGCGGATAGCTTCAACCCCAAACAAAATTCTGGGTAATCTGAAGGTTACTACAGCCTATACTAGGGATAGACAAATTTCAGATTCTTCAACACGGTTTTTTGTGCGAATTTTAAGGGCCATTATTACATACTTATATAACACGTATTTTCAATAACAGGTGCATGCATGAATCCAACATTTTGCAAATTTCTTCTTTGTTTCAATTTCATTAAGTTTGTCGACATTGAAATGTGTAGGCCTATGCTGCTTTTCTACCCTGTCCAAGTCGACTTGCATCCAATTCCAACATCCATACAACCTAATTTCACTAAGTTCCTCAGATACCTTTTAGCTTCTGACAGACGTGAAATGAGCCAGCGTTTTTCCTTCCCAAACTGTCTACAAACAGGTTGGCCTTTATTGCAAAACAATGGCCACACGACGTGCATTAATAAATACACACGCTCATAAAAGCCGAGGGATAAAACAATTAAACATGGCTTTTCAAGCGGTGATTTGGATAATTAAAGGGTAGGCCACTTAACACGTGGCCGGGGCTCATTAGAATGCCGACCACGGGTGTGGGCAAGGTTGGCAGCCATTTGCAGCGTGTGCATCGGCACAGGGACATGCTTCTACTGAGTAGTATATTATACCTTGTAGTAATGGTAACAAACTAAGATATTTGTAAAAAGCAGTTCTTGGAGAGGGGGCGGAGGTTGTGGCTATGGCGGCTTGCTTTTAGCTAGCTTTTGGTAAAATTGCTACCTTTTTGTATAGTCTGCATTCTGGGAAAAACATACAACAGGCATGTCTTTGAAATTCTATTTATCAAAGTTCAAATCAGTATCTACATGTTAAATACTCGCTATAAATCAATACACGAATTTTTAAGAAAATGGCGGATGGTAACGCTTTTGAGATTATGATACCACTTTTAATTATAATTAAGTCTTTTGGATGTCAGTATATTCACTAATAAATGGTGGAAATGTTCTGCAGCCATCTGGTAAGCTGACCCCTGGCCAGTTCCAAACTGGTTGCTATTTACAACCTTTATATACTACTATAATCGAAATAATATGAACTATTACCACTTTGACGCCATGATGATTGCATGGTTACTATTTATGTCAATTATACACTACATTTGTATATTAAAAAATCTAATTCATTAACAGTGTTAGATATTTTCATTTGTTAATATGCGAGTGGGCACCATTTTTTGTTACTCTGAACTTTATAAATTGATGAGATTAGTATCACAGACAAAGATACCAATCACAAGGGTCAACTTATTGGTGTCTCTGCTTATACATTTGAAAAAAAACCATGCACCCACATACCCAATTTCCACTTGATTATCCCCCACTTGGTACTCCAGGCTAATTGCTGTTACATCAAATTGGCCAACCATTCTGGCTGACCAAAAACCTCCTTCGTCATCTCGCATGTTCCATGTTGTTTTTCTGAATCGCAGTTTCCGCCTAAAAGGTTTTGTGTGGAAAAACACGAAATCAGCCGAATAAACCGTGTAATTTGCAGCTTGCCATTCCCATTGTCTCCACTTAATTGGGCTGACAAACTGACAATATTGTCAAAGGTTGAGTGGCAACAATCACTTTGTGTTTTCTGCCCCATTACGAACTGCATCGCAATCCCAACGGCATTGTCTGCCGATGATGCAGCTCTTGTTGTAGGCCACCAAATGTTAGGGTGCATCATTTCTTCCTATATATGGTAAAAGTTGTGAAATTGCGGTCGGCAGAAATGTTTTCAAAAAAAATTGATACATCGTTGAACTGGAACACGAAATAACATAGTATTCCAACTTGTATACAAGCAAGTGTCACTTCAATGCAATCGTGTTAAGCGAAATATTTTTGTAAGAAAAATCATACTGCATAAATGAATAAGCTCTTTAAAAGTATAAAAGGTGTCAATTCCCGAGTTGGGACCCATGTAAAAATGAATAAACCTCCCTAGAGTAATAATGGCTTATTTTTATTGGCCTCAATGATTTTGTAATAGAATATCAACAATGGAACTGTTCAAACTAAGATAAGGTTACCGCTTAGATTGACTTGTTTCTGGTTGGCATTGAACCACTCGATAAGTGCAGACTCCATAGCTGGATATTTAAGCCGCGTCTCTACTGCATTGAACATTGAACAAAAATGTTCATCAACATGGTTTGCAGAAACAAATTGAGAGAAGCAAGTGTGCCTGCCGTCATGCATGCGCAAACTTATGACATTTTTTTGTTCAAGAACAATGTTTCATTAACATTTTCCCCATCGCTCATGAGACGGTCTGGATCAAAGGGAAACATGCTGCAACTTTACTGCGCATGCTCAGCCATTAAGTATACACTTATAAGCGTGTATGTATTATGCCCGATTCCCACTTGACCGAAAACCGAGAACCGACGCGGCTGACGTCAGAATCTCGGTTGCCGAAAACTGGT
>JAQGBW010006536.1:0-10485 GCA_034698625.1 Julus scanicus
ACCTTGCGCTGTTTGAGGACCTTCAACTCATCCTCCATCGCTTCACGCCATTTGTCGGCATCCGGGGCCGACATTGCCTCGTTATTTGTCGTTATGTGTCCGCCCGCTGCAGTACCCTAATGCGCCGATTCAACGCACGCGAATTCGTGGCCGCCTTCAGGGTGTTTCATTAGCCACGCGCCCCCCTCCCAGGCAGCAGTTCATTGGCCCACGTGGCTCAGGCGCCCAAATCCCGCAATATTTTTGCTTTCTCCGTGCGGAATATTGCGATCAAAGGAAACATTTAATAAAAGCTCAATTTTTATTATGTTTTTGAGTATTAGGAAGTTAGGATCACAGCAAGGTCAACAACAAAGAAAAAACAAGGAAAAAACCGCTCGGAGACGCCAGCCTTGCCTCAAAGAAGCGACAGTGCCGCACGACCGCGCCGCAACCACCACGGGGAACAAGCTAAGTTTGTGTTGTTTCATTTCAATACTTTTAATAACCTAGAATAACTAAACATGGAGGAAAAAGCAAAACCCACCCACGTCGCGAGCGTCTCCTTCAGACCGCCACTATTCTGGAAGCCACACCCGGAACTCTGGTTTGCGCAGTTGGAGACGATGTTTCACAGCTCGCGGATCACCGCGGACGACACGAAGTTCGACCGGGTGGTGGGCCACCTTGACTCCGCCGTGGCTGCGCAGATCAGCGACCTGGTGCTCCAACCCCCCGCGATAGGCAAATACGACACCCTGAAAGCCCGACTGATAACACAGTTTGCGGAACCGGAAGCAGTGCGACTGCACCGACTAATGAACGAGACGGCGTTGGGGTACAAACGCCCGTCCGACCTCCTACGTGAGATGCGGGACCTGGCCGCACAGAAAATGGATGACAGCCTACTTCGGGCGGTATGGCTGCAGCGGCTGCCGATGCAAGCCCGAGGTATCCTCTCGGTCTCCACCGAACTGCTTGCAACGCTCGCTTCCATGGCGGACATTTTCTGCGCTTACACACGGGAGACTTTTCCTACCATCACAGCTGTCGCTGGCCCAGCCGCCCCGGAGAACCCCGCAGACACGCCCGCAGCTGCGACGACGGACGCCTGCATCGACGCGCTCACGGCATCGGTGGACCAAATCCGCAAAGAGCTCCAGGATCAACGTTCGAGGAACTGCTCCCACGATCATACAGGGAATCGCTTCCGGGACCGCCCGCGCAACCGCACACCGGCCCACCCGCTGGCTCAGCGGGTTCAAGGGGGGGCGGGCGAACCGTGTTATTTCCACCGAAAATTTGGTGAGGAGGCCAGGTTTTGCCAAGAGCCGTGCAACTTCGGTCAGGGAAACTGACGCGGCCGTCGCTAGCATCGGCAAGCGACAAAGGCCGAAAAATACATCGTCTGACGATTTTTGACCCCGCCATGGAAAGGATATTCCTGGTCGACACCGGGGCGGATATCTCCGTGATTCTGCCCTCTGCGGAAGATGCCTGCCGACAACCGGACCGCCTACAATTGATTGCCGCAAACAACTCGGTCATTCCCACCTATGAGGTCCGCCTCCTCACCCACACTCTGGGACTGCACCGTAGCTATGCCTTTCCGTTCTTCATCGCAGCAGTGATGCAGCTCATCATCGGGTCCGATTTTTTAGCGCGTTTCCACCTCCTGGTTGATGTCGCCGGTAGGAGACTGGTCGACACGGACACACAGAAACACCAGAACTGTCAGCCGGCCGCCGGCCCAATTGGTAGCATCAGATCCGAGCACGGGGACTCAAAGTACCACTGACTCCTGGCGCAGTACCCGGACCTGAATAGGGCAGATCCACATATCGGCCCGCCGAAGCATTCGGTCAAGCACTTTATCCAAACAACGGGGCCACCGGTGTTTGCAAAAGCGCGTCGACTACATCCAGACCGACTCAAGGCTGCAAGATGCAGGGTATCTGCAGGCCGTCCAAGAGCCAATGGGCCAGTCCACTGCTGATGGTGCCCAAAAACGCCAGGGACTGGAGGCCCTGTGGAGATTACCGCAGGCTGAATGCGGCAATGCTGCCCGACAGGTACCCGGTCCCGCACATACAGGACTGCACGCAGCATCTAAGAGGCGCAAGGGTCTTTTCAACCCTCGACCTTACGCGGGCGTACCACCAAATCCCTGTCAACCCCGAGGACGTGCAAAAAACCGTGATAATTATGCGATTTGGGCTCTTTGAGTTTCCCGCAATGACGTATGGCTTCTGCAATGCGGCCCAAACGTTCCAACGATTTATTTACGAGGTCTTGCGCGGTCTGCAGAATTGTTCCTGCAGAAAAGTGTATTATTATGCAGAAAAATTTCTGCAGAAAGGTTTATGCAGAAAAAGTTACTTATTTTCTGCATAAATTTATGCAGAAAAAATTATGCATAAAATATTTGCGACAGAGAACGCATTATTTTAATTTACATTAATTGCAATGGGAAAAATTAATTTAAATTACGAACTTTTCCAAAATTTTGATTGTTAAATAAACAAACATAAATAAAAAGGAATTAAAGGACACTAAAGGGCCCGCCCGTGACGAACCCCTATTTTTTCTTTCGAATCGTTGAAATTGTTTTGTTTAAATGTTTAACAAAACCGCGTTTTTTTGTTATTAATGAAAGAAAAACGCGTGAATTTTGTTTGCATGTTTGCTGGATCAATTGTTACACATTGTAGTTAGCTACGTTCATTTGTGTCCAGGCCTTAAATTTAAATTAAATAAACACAAAAACGACTAAAATCAAATTGTCACACACTGTAGTAGTAAAACTACGTTCATTTTTAAACGAAATTTAAACGAAATAAACCAAAAAATCAATTGTCTCAGGTAATTTAGTGGCCACAATTTAAGAGTGTTTATTGTTAATTATTGCTTGTTACTTGTTAATTTGTTAGAGTTTATTAGAGTTTATGAATTTTTGAATAGAGTATTTATATTTACATATTTTTTAATAAACAACAAGAAATGTGTGAAAATCAATATAAATAAAAAATGAAATATGCATTATAAGGTGAAAACAAAATAAGGGTTAGCTGGTTGAATCAAAAATTTTCTTAGCTTCGGACCTTGGTGCCATACTCCACCGCGTAAACGGATTGGTAGTCTTCCGGACTAATCCTAAAATAAAAGAAAACAAATATTCATTAAAAATTTATCTTAAATACGCCAGCGACGATGAAAAAGTTACAAGCTCCCGTCGATTTGGACCGGTTCCACGTAACTAAACTCGATGGAACCAACTACACGACTTGGAGAGAGGAGCTTGATATGGCCTTAGCTAATCAAGCCCTCCTCAAGTACGCGGACGGGACGGTCACCGCCTTGCCCAGTTCGGCCACCGCGGCCGAAGTTGAACGGCGTAAAGACATTTGTCAGGCGGTGACCTCAGCCATTTACTTCACCATCGTCCCGGGCATACGGAAGACCCTCATCCAGGGTTACGAGCGGACCCAGTGTTATGCCATACTAAAACACATTCAACAAACATATAATCCCGGCTCCCGTGAAAGACGCTGGCAACTCCGGTGTCAGTTTGTGTCTCTACGGATGACACAGACTGAGACCGTTGAAGCATATATTGCCAGGGTCGAGGCCGTGGCGGGTCACCTGGAAGAGGTGGATCGCAGGGTCCCAGATGAAGATCTTGCCTTACAGATGATTATGGGCCTTACACCAGAATATGCTCTTAAAATTAAACAAATTTATGGTTGGCCAGATTCGGACTTCACCGCGTTTAGGGTCAAGGCCACATTGATCGCTGAGGCCAACACCATGCGGTTCGCCGAGCAGAATTTAGGTGGTTCTACCGGCAACCAGTCGAGCGACGTGCTCTGGGCTAACGCCAAGACGAAGGAGTTCTGGGAAGGCGACCAGACTTCAAGTGTACCCATTGTGGGAAGCCTAGTCACCTGCAAGAACGATGTTGGGTTCTGCATGGAAAGCCCGCCGGAGCTACCCCGGCAAAGCCACCGGCCACAATCATCGCCAGGAGGAGCACCTCGCCAGCCGAATGGAGGCTCGGTAAGTCATTCGGACTTAGACCCAAATGGTTTCAACTTTGAGGTCCTATTGGCAGACACCGTAGCCAACACCAAAGACGGGGAATGGACATGGGATTCCGGCGTGGGGATCAGCCTCACAAACGATAAGTCCTGGTATGCTGAGTATAGAGCCATCGATCCCATCACGATGAGCTCGTACTCCGGCACCTTTCCCATTGAGCGAAAGGGGACAGTGCTGATGTCCGTCCTTGATGGTGGCACAACAAAATATGTTGTAGTCAGGGACGTGGCCTTTGTCCCTAGTGTTCGACGGAATCTCCTGTCATCCTCTCAGTTGGCTTAAGCTTCAAAAATAACTTGGACGGGAGACGCCGATACGATAAGGGTCAAAAACCCAAAAGGGGACTTAATCATGGAATTCGAGCGGAGGGATCGCTTATATCACACAAAAGCGATCCCCCGACCTGACCTGTGGAAGACCTTTTTAGAATCGAATTCCACGGGTCATTCGGCGCCTCCGAAAATGGCGGACCTGGCTTTGTGGCACGCGAGGTGTGTCACATGAATCCCGACTCAATTATAAAAATTTCGAAATCAGAGTCGGTGAGGGGATTGCCACCTTTGAAAAGTGTTCCCCATTCATGTGACGTATGCCTGAAAACAAAAGCGCGTCGGCCTACTGCCAAAGCCTTTAAAGAGAGGTTCACGAAGGTGCCGCTCGAACTGGTACATGCCGACCTTTAGGTACCCTCTGCATTCCCATTTGGAAGGGGATGCAGGTATTATTTAGTCATCGTTGACAACTTCTCCCGTTGAAGTTCGGTATATGCCATTACTAGCAAAGATAAGACCATGGCATGTATAAAACACTACATTCGCAAAATGGAAAGAAAGACTGGGCATAAACTAAAGACAATAAAGACCGACAACGAAGGAGAATTCTGCTCCGGACCTTTGACAAAATTCTATGGGGAAGAGGGCATTCAACACATTAAAACGAACGTGTACTCTTCCCATCAGAACGGGGTGGCCGAACGCTTTAACCAGACATCGGTTCAGGCCATCCGGGCACTGTTAAAAGAAACAGGTTTGCCCCAAAGGTTCTGGGTGGAAATGCTCCACACAATTGTGTACATCAAGAACCGTCTGCCGCAGGTGATCCTGGGGAACAAGACTCCGTATGAGCTGTTCCGGGGGTATGTGCCGAATCTTGCGCATATGCGCAGGATAGGCAGCAAAGTCAGTGGATTCATACCCCAAAAACAAAGAACCGGGAAATTTGCAGACATGGCGTTTCAGGTTATCCTAGTCGGCTATGCCCACTCTACCCAGGGTTACAGGTTCTACAATGCCGACCAAGACCGAATTTATGAGTCAAGTCAAGTCAAAATTAATGAAGACTTGACTGTTGATGACTCGCAGTCCAGAGTCGAGGAGACTGAATCGACAGATGACGAATTTGTCAAAGCCCTGGCCGATCCTCCACCAGTTTCAGGGAAAGATGCTTCCGTGGAAATCGCACAAAGACCGATTTCTCCAGTGCAGAAGCATCATCGAGTTTCACTACGCGATCCTTCACCATTAAAATGGAGAAGGACTGTAGTCCCCCGGAAAACTGGGGATCGATCGGACGTATACTACTATCATAATGGTATACGTCAGCGATCAGACAATGAGGTAAAGTCCTATTGCGAGGAGGAGGGGATTCCATGTGATCCCAAGGATTATGATTTCTCCCCAAACAATAAGTTCGAGGGCGAGTTCTCACCCTCCGGTAGACAGGGCCTGCAATGCAGAGTTGTAGAGGCCATGACGCCACCTGTAAGCTCCAGGGCACCTAAAGAGGGGGAGGAAAAGTTTCTCGACGCCGAATCAAACAGCGTCGAGGAAGATCCCAGAACTTATGGGGAAGCCATAAGCTCTCATGATGCGGATAGATGGCTAGAAGCAATAAATGACGAGATGCAAACCCTCAAAAAGCACAAGGTATACCGGCTCGTGAGTCCCCAGTCGAGTGACAAGATCCTCGGCTGTCGTTAGGTTTTTACCCGGAAAAGGGACTCCGGGGGGAGGTCGTCCGGCACAGGGCACGCCTGGTGGCGAAGGGGTTCCAACAGCGGGAAGGTTGGGATTACACGGATGTTTATAACACGGTTATAAACTTTACACTGGTCCGTGTCTTCTTTTTCCTTCTCGTAGTGTGTGGAGGCTGGCTACATTGCCATCTCGATGTCTAGTGTGCTTTTCTATATGGTGCACTTGACATCCCAGTCCTCATGGAACCCCCTTCAGGTGGTAATGAACCCAAGCCACTGGTCTGGAGACTTGAAAAGACCCTTTACGGACTCCATCAGTCTGGAAGGTGCTGGTGGAGTACCTTGCACAAGGAATTGCAATTTTGTGGAATCTTATCACTTGCCACTTGTGAGTGCATCTATCGACAGCGTTGGGACGCTCTGGTACTTGTCTACGTGGACGACCTGCTTGTCCTTAGTAGGAATTGCAGGGTCCAGGTTGAGGTTGTCAGAAGCCTAAGGGAGTCCAGTGAACTTCTTCCTGGGGATCCAGATTAAACAGGGATCGGACCACGTCAGCATGTGTCAGACCCCCTATATTGAGACCTAGGTAAAACGAATGCACATGGTCACTGTAAAGACTGCAAAGGAGCCACTCTGTGTAGGGACAGTAATGTCCCGGCAGGTAATGCACGGAGGGACCGAAGTGATTGAGTATCCATATCGGAGTCTGATCGGCTCATTCTGTACATCGCCAGGATGACACGGCCAGACATATTGGTCGCGGTAAATACACTAGCTAAATTTAAGTAGTGCGCCTACTTTAATGGCCTGGCACCAGGCGGAGAATTTGCTGAATTATGTCAGCCAGACAAAACACAAACGTCTGATTCTCATTAGGAGCCATGATGCCAGGATCAGGGCGTACACTGACACATCCTGGGGATCCGATGTAGATACTAGCCACTCCGTATCGGGGATGATTGTAATGATGGGTCATTCCCCGGTGGCGTGGAATTCGAAGCGGCAAACTATAATAGCCCAATCCACCATAGAGGCGGAACTTATTGCGTCCGTCGACTTGGTAAAAGAACTAATCTGGCTATCCGCTATTCTGGAGAAAGTGTCGCCGGCATTGCCCCAGGAAAATCCCAGGCCGGCACTTTTCCTGGACAATCAATCCGCGATTCATGCCATCCGCAACGAGTTGGAGAATGGCACAACAAAATACTTTAATTTGAAACTCCGGTTCGTGAGAGACCACTATAAGAAGGGTCTCTTTGAGCTACAGTTTGTCGGGACCAAGAGTAACCTGGCAGACTTGCTGACTAAACCCTTGTCCTCCGACCAGATTAACCAGCTAACCCCTCATCTTAGAGAAGTAACATATTAAACTTGTTGTATTGAATGACTGTCGCGAAACGGGGGAGTCTGTTGTATGGTTTTCACGACACTGTTAATTTTTAACCTTTTTAACTCAATTAAGAATTAATTTGTCTATATAAATATAAATGTATAGACAAATAACGTGTGTACTTACCTTGTGTTGAAGGATGAAGATCCATCCCATTGCAGTCACCCAAATATCTGAAAAGAAAAGAATTATATTTAAATTAAGAAAAGGGGACTGGAAATTAAATAAGAATAATGAATAGTAAAAGGAACTTACCAAATGTTATGGGAAAGTTCCAGATCAGATAGCTGATCACATTGGTGTGGTCGGCCATCTTGGTGATCAGGTTTCGGCCGACTCTCTCTCCCAGGCCACTGACCCGTGCAGGTGTGTGGCCCTTCATCTACAACGAAATTCAATTAACTTTTATACACTTAGTTTAATTGATTACTGATTGGATTATGAAATGCTGTAAGTGTTTAAAACCAAATAATAATTAAAACAACTTACTACAAATGAATCCTGTGTATGGAGTGTCCGTCAGTTTCGACGATAAAATCGAGGTCCTTAGAACCAAGGAAAGGGACATCGATTAGCCCAAAATAACTCAACAATGCAAAATAACTTAACAGGGCAGTTGGCACTCATGGTCGACGCGTCTGAGCAGGCTGTGGGGGCAGTACTGCAGCAGCGCAACGAAGGAAAGTGGCAGCCGCTGGCATTCTTCTCCAGGAAGCTCTCAGCAGCAGAGCACAATTACAGCGCCTACGACCGGGAGCTGCTCGGTGCCTACTCAGCGGTTAAGCACTTTCGGCACATGGTAAAGGGACGTCCGTTCACCCATTTATACCGACCACAAAACCGCTGACGTTCGCTTTCTCGCAGCTCTCTGATCGGTCGTCACCGCGCCAACTTCGCCACCTGGACTACCTCGGACAGTTCACCACGGACATTCGGCACATCTAGGGGGAGCAGAATGTGGTGGCAGACGCATTTTTACGCGTCTCAGCCCTCCGTGCGCCCTCATCTATCAACTTTCCGGACATGGCAGCGGAACAGGTTACGGATGCGGACTTGCAGGCCATCCTGCAGAACCCGGAATCTTCGTCCCTTGTGCTTCGCCATATACTCATCCCGGGGAGCGAGCTACCGCTATTCTGCGATGTCTCGCTCCAAGTAAACCGCCCTTTTGTCCCGCTCAGTTGCCGCGCCCAGGTGTTTCACAACCTGCACGGGTTATCACATCCAAGTGGCCGGACGACAACGAAGCTCATCACCGGCCGGTTCGTGTAGACCGCAGCAAAGGCTGATTGCACAGCATGGGCACGGACGTACGTCCAGTGCCAGCGGTCCAAAGTCGCTAGACACACGCACTTGGCCGTAGGGTCGTTTCCCCTGCCCGGCTGACGCTTTGACCACGTGCATGTGGATATCGTCGGACCAATGCCGTCATCGCGAGGGTTCCACTACGCACTCACATGTGTGGACCGCTTCACCAGGTGGCCAGAGGTATTCCCCATGGAAGACATCACGGCAGACACGGTAGCCCGCACATTCGTGCAGGGCTGGATTGCCCGATTTGTGGTGCCCGGTCGCATCACTTCGGACCAGGGACGTCAGTTTAAATCCACGCTGTTCGCGTCGTTGGCAGCATTGCTTGGCGCAGAACGGATCCTCACAACGCCATACCACCCTGCAGCGAATGGGATGGTTGAACGCTTTCATCGGCAGCTAAAGGCTGCGATAGTGTAACGCTACGGAGCGTTGGGTGGACATCCTGCCAATCGTCCTGCTCGGCATCCGGACAGCAGTCAAGGAAGATATGGGGGTATCCGTCGCAGAGATGGTGTACGGAACAACGCTGCGACTCCCGGGAGAATTCTTCTAGTCGGGAGATGTTCCAAACGACCCGGTAAACTTTGCCGGTCAGCTTTGAGATACCATGGAACAGCTCCGGCTAGCCCCCCGCGCCACGCATGGGCAGGCCCCGGTCTACATCCCAAAAGCGCTCGCAACCGCGTCACATGTCTTCGTTCGCCATGATGCCATCCGCCGTCCATTGCAACCGCCATACGACGGGCCATTTGAGGTCCTCGCTCGGCGGGAGAAGACGTTCACCCTCCGCATACGGGGCAAGGAAGCGACAGTGGGAGTCGACCGGCTGAAACCGGCATCACTTGTTGACGAAGAGCCCCCTGACTTACCAGCTCACGCAGACAGGCCTGTCCCCACGGCAGCCCCGACAGGCGCACAGCGCCCGGCCGCAACAACGGCACCCCCTGCGACGCCGCAGCCGGGTCCGAGGTTAACTGCTTGGACGGGCCCTCTGCCCGCGGCAGTCCGGCAACCACCGTTGGACACCCCACCAGTTTTTTCACGCTTAGGCAGACGAATTCGTCGTAATTCGAAATACCAATAACGTGGTCACTGGTGTGGGAGTACTGTGGCGACCACGGACAGACTCCGTGGAAGCCCCAGACGAAGCTAGAAGAAGCGCCGTTGACCAGAAAAGGAGGTCAACGTGCCCCAAGCACCGGACAAGGACCTGGGGATTCTCTCTCTTGGACCTTGGACTTCGACCGGACACGACGTGTGTCCCAGGACCTCCGGAAACACGAGCACACGGTTAACCCTTCTCGTAACTGCCTTTGTTAGTTCCACGACGCCTCACGTCGTGATGAGTTTAACTGTTGTATTACCAAAACTGTAACTTACCTCCCAGTTCTAATAAACACGTGTGCTCACTAATATTCGACTGTATAAGTTTTATTAGTGACCAACGCTAAAGACCTACTAATGACGTCTTTTTGACCAAAAAATGACGTCTTTCGTACCTACTAATGATTTAATATTTAGACCAAGGTTATTAGGGCCTAATTTAAGACTTTTTAAGCCTATGATATTAGGGCCTGATTAAGACCCTAATAATCCTATTGAAAATAACGAATGGAATCCAGGCTATCCTCCCAAAATCATGAATTTCTAGTTTTATTTTGTGTTGCCATAGCATCAAGCCATAGCAACATGATTTCATACTTGTTCAACTTTTAGGTGTATACCC
>JAQGBW010006537.1:0-10483 GCA_034698625.1 Julus scanicus
CCATCCGTAAAAATTCCCACCGACCTCGACCTGGGAGCGAACCCAGCATTTAGGATCGAGAGGCAAGCACGTAACCCGCTCGACCATCGGCGTCGGCAAAGTAAGTTCTACTGTGAAAAATGTGATGCAAATTACAAACATTTTTCACAACTTTTGCTTTAGCCTACCTTTGTAAAATGCTTCAAATGCCTCGTCTGTACTTTTCACTTCCACTTCTGTGCACCCGTGTATGTACATGTTATGAAAGCCATCTTCTCTTAGAATTTTAGACTGTGGAGGTCTGGAATTTTTTTAAATTTTTTTTTGTTATAACGATAAACTCGAAATGTGATGTTCATGTTTTTCCAACCTACCTTGGTTTTACTGGATCAATGACTACATCTTCAAGTAAATCATAAATGTAATTATTGTAAATCTCCACATATTGAACAAACACAGAGTAATTGCTGTCCATATCAATATCCTCAATTTTGCTGGTGTCTGAGACTCTCTCTTCTGTTTCTGAATATTCCCTTCTGTAGAGTCAGATAATTATTTGTAAGTTAGATTTGCAACGTGTTTTACAATCATTCACAGTAGGTGATTTGTGCAACATAGAAAAATTACTTTTTTGGAGTTTTTGGAGTTTTTGGATTCGTTAACGTTGCATCTTTTTGCCTGTCTAGCATGGCATCAGCATCCGATTGAATGTCAAAACCATTCATTTTGTCGGGTTTGAAAACCTGATTTATGTATAAAAAAAAGATGTCAAATTTAATTTAATTTTTAAAAATTACAATTTTTTTAAACGTGCAACTTACATATTTATTTGCTTGCAAATCACCGATGCTATTGAAAAGCACGTCTAAGCAACGTGGCAGGATTCCACCGTTTTGCGGAGTCCCGGTCATGGTAAATGTTTTGCCTGACCCCGTAACTCCGTAGGTGAATAACAACCCTACACAAACGTTAATTTAAAACATCGTCTTATCATCCAATCATTATATCAAATGAAAGGTTGAACCATACCGTTTTTCCCATTCAACAAATCATTCACTAGTGGCAATGCAGTATGGCTGAACAGTTCATTTTGTGTTGTGCTATCCTTGAAGATGTATTTAAATGTATATTGGGTCTAGAATGAAGAACACAATTAGTGTCAGTAGTTTTTCTAAAAAAACAATATAGACATAAAAGCAGTCCTATATACCTCTTTGACAACTCCATTTCTTAAAACTGCTACTGATTGAGGGGGAGACAACTGCACAACTGTATTGCTGATAGGCGTTATGCACACATCTTCTTCAGAATCATGTAACGGACGGACACGACAGAACACTTGCACTGGGTCCTTTGCTTGATTAAGTTTCGGCTTTGGAGGTGGTATTGGCTTTCGGCCTTTTGGAAGCCGTCCTCGTCTTAAATAACATAACAGTTGGGATAAGCATCTTTTCAGAAACCATAGTTTAATAATTGACATTCAAATAAATCTTGGCAATACAACTGTCAGTTTGTATCGAGATCAACTAAACCGATTTTTGAAAACAAGACAAGTGTATATTTTTATTCAGTAGTTTTCTGCGGTTTTCAGTAAGGCAAATGCCGGGTATTTCCTTTTATCTAGATCTACATGCGAACTAAGGTCGTGGGAACGTTAATTAATCGCAAATGAATAGTTAGCAGGAATTTAATGAGCAATATGATACAGTCAGAAACATGAGTATAACTCAGAAAAATGTCAAATACGCATGCTTTTACCCCAAGTGAATCTACAAGGTCGTTTAATTTCATTTTTAGTTTTTAACTAAATTTTGTAAGGGAATTTTCGGTGTTTTATACTGTTCCATAAATTTCCAACTCATCGCCTGAAAACGAGGTATTTTTTTAAGAGTACGTAATGATACGAAACTATCAAAAGTTTATTTTAGATCCAACGTCCATTGCAATGAGGTTCAACTGACAATTAACGCTGCACCCAAAGTTACACTTGGCTTTCAAAAATCCCCTCTCATTCATTCTACATATTAGTATGTTACCACTAAAGTATGATTAGAGATTAGATAATTACTTACTGGTTGCTATACATGATCAAATACTCCAATAACTTTTACACCAACGTCTCAAATGACTCCACAATCGACAACAACGTTACAAAGATCAAAGGAAATTTTAAAATCTGGCTGTTTAGGACGAGTAGCCAATAGCAGCGCAACGTTGGTTTAGAGGCGTGGCTTGTGGAGTGACGTCATCTGGATCAAGGAAGCGCCACTAGAACAGCTGGCAAGGTACGGTTACCTATAGTACGTATAGCGCGGCTTTTGATTTATGTTTTCGTTGGAAATGTGCTGAAATATCATTTGCGATACAATTTGAAGTCTGAAGAGGTTATAACGCGCCATGGTACGTGCACGGAAGATGGATTGATCATTGGTAAGTTGTAATCTTATTATTTTTTAAAAAAATGCTACCTAAGGTTATAGGTCAATCTGATCCTTCTCATGAATGTCTGCGTGTGTACTACAGTACTAAAAATCAGAGCGATATAGTTTGGAATTGATAGGAAACTATTGTTTAGGCTTATTGAGCGAATAATTAGTTATCACTAATTAGGTACTTTTATACGTATTGTATACGTGAATGTATTGTAGTGTCATAGGGCATAATGCCATAAGTAAAGTATTATAGCGTTCCTATTAAGGCACATTTATATGTACATATATCAAAAGTAGCTTAATAAGCCTATTCAAACGAAACTTGTCTAGGGTAATTCAAGTTTGGTCACTGAACACGAGCCCATTTATCATATATGATGTCAAATGTCATTTTGGCATTTACTGCTAGTGCTATAGATAATAGCGACCTTTCATGTTGTAAGACAGAACTCATTTGCATATAAATTAATGAATGACACTAAAGCGAATTTAGTACAAAACTTTATTTAATTATAGTCCATGCTATATTAGTCCCATTTATCATATATGATGTCAATGTCATTTTGACATTTACTGCTAATAGCGACCTTTCATGTTGTAAGACAGAACTCTTTTGCATACAAATTAATGAATGACACTAAAGCGAATTTAGTACAAAACTTTATTTAATTATAGCCCATGCTATATTAGTCCCATTTATCATATATGTTGTCAAATGTCATTTTGGCATTTACTGCTAATAGCGACCTTTCATGTTGTAAGACAGAACTCATTTGCATACAAATTAATGAATGACACTAAAGCGAATTTAGTACAAAACTTTATTTAATTATATTAGTCTATGCTGATATTTTATCGCAATAAACACTGAATAATGGTATGCACGTATGTTACACTTGTAAAATGGCATGTTTACTTCAATGAAGCTTACGTATACTATGAAAATCAATTATTGTTTATACAAATACATTTTTTTATACGTAGATATAATGCAAAAAGTATTTAAGTATTACCGAATAGCGCAGTTAAACATTTGCATATAGGGTAATTTCGATATGGATATAAACTACCAATATAATATGTCGATATTAACTGAATAACCACCCTATATTAAATTGTCATGTGGAGAGAAAATGCCCAAAAATGCAAAAATGATTACGAGAGCTAAACTAATCGAGTAATTCGGTTTTGTTGTTGTTCCTGATCCAGTTTTATGCGGACATGCACCGTTGCAGTCACTGGCCATAAATCCGCAAATATTCGACCAAGATCCATTATTTGGATGTCCTTTGATGTTCAACACGCACGTCATCATGTTGTAAACGTCTACAATTTTAACCTCGCGTAATGTAACATTCTTCTTGAAATCTAAAATTGAAGATGGGGATAAGACACCTCGTTTTCAACACACGGAATGACGAAAAAAATGTTGCTTACCTGGTCCTTGTATAAGAAATATTCCGTTCATGTCGGTAACTTCATCAGGATCATAACCGTGATTGCCCTTTTTCTTTGCTTTTTGGTTTGGCAGCAAGCTATCTGATGGAACTTGTTTACTTAAAAAGTTTGGATCTGTTATCTGAAGTAAAATACGTAAATGTACATTCTTAAATTTTAATTCATTCAGTATACTTGTTTTTGTAACATGTCCATTTAGCATTTGGTTTTATAATGTCTGTATAGAAGGTTTTTTGGAAACTTACTGGTAGTATTACATGACCAGCTTTGGTGACCACTAGTACAGGTGCCGTATGGTTGTGCCATTTGATATGAAACTTTTCGGGAATATCGTCTCTTTTCCACACGTGTGCCCAAGTAACATTACGCAGCTGTTCATAAACCTAGACCGTGACAAGAACAAAAATATAGTATAGTAGATATTGATAGGTGTTTAAATTTACGTATAGGTTTTAAGCTTACTTTAACAAGTTTATCTGCCTTTGGATAAAATCCAACAACAACGCCTGATCCGGTAACATATTCGATATCATCTAATGCTACAGTATCCGCTATTTCGTGTTGATTTTCTTGTCCCGGATATCCCGTCATCCCGTAATCGGATAATATGATCAAATTCAGTTCTTCTCGAAGAATTGTGTTGTTTTGAATTTCAATTCTGGCGTCCTCCATAATTTCGTTTACACGCTTAATAGCACTAATAAGTTCAACGGATTCGGGGCCGAAATTATGGCCTATCACATCGAAATATTCGGTGTAAAGTAAAGCGAAGTCAATTTCGTTTTTCGTCATCCTGAATAGAAATAAGAATTTTTTTGGTAAAATTGTATAGTGAAATTTCTCAAGGAAATTCAACATCTGTTGTTTGTTCAATAATGGAATCTGAAAAGGGCCTAAATCAAAAATCATGTAAATTTGTTTTCAATTTGAAAATATTGCGCCAAATTATGTTTAGTTAGTGTAAATCAAAAAGGTTTTGGAAAAATGTTTCATCTTTCAATGTACATTTGGGGAATAAATTTTGAGAAATATTTGTTTGACAACCCCTGATAGTTAAGTATATTTTAGCTTTCAAATGGTTGTATAGTGCGAAGTGGTTATAATACAATTTGTTTTTTTCAGAAAACATTAAGATTTGTTTTGGATTATTCTTAAAATTACCTTATTAAAATGTCGTGCAGGTTTTTCTCGAAGACAAAGGCTTCAAATTCTCTACTAGAGCTTCCCTGACAAAATGCAGGATTAACATTACGAATTTTAACTTGACATCCTGGCCACATATATAACGACGTTTGTTTCTGCAGTTTTGTGGAAGTAATCCAGATAGGATCAGTTTCATTCCACCAGTATTCATCTTTAATCGATGAAGGAGAATGGAAAAAAGTTCCTCGTGTGTGATCATACATCACGTCAGACACAAACCCGTGATTCTCAGGATAAAGACCTAAAAAGAATTTAAAAAAAAGTACATTTTCTATATACGAAAAATTGACAGACACTACAAATTTAATAAACAACAAATTATCAACGCCAATAATATTCATTGTGTTTACTAGAATCTATAGATACAATAAAACCTGTCTAAATGCATCCTGCGTAAATTAATAACGTCCAAAAGCATAATATGTGTCGGTCCTGACTTGGGCCCATGTATAAATGAACCTCTCTAAAAGAATATTTTCATCGGTCCCAAGAGTATGTTTTTAGACAGGCTATATTGTACTATAAGTTGTTAAGAATGACTCACTGTCATTAGTTTATGATACATGCAATACACAACTGTTTGAGTCACTATACAGTAGAACCTGTCTAAAAGCAAACTCTTGGGGCCGGTGAAAAATATGCTTTTAGACAGATTCATTTATGCACGGATCCCAAGTCAGGACCGGCGCATCTTCTGCTTTTAGAGAAGTTATTCATTTACACAGGATGCGTTTAGACAGTTTCAACTGTAATCCTAAATCCTATACAGGAAATGTAACAGATTACTTGTATTTTCATGTTTTTAGAACGGCTAGGATAAATTTCCAACGGCTAAAAGTGAGTAAACTTTCAGAAACTTGCGGATACCTTTTAAAAACTTATTGTATTCGATTTTGTGTTTTTTTTTTTCAAATTATATGTATTTATTTTAAAATACTCATAGAGTTGTAAAATCATATAAAAATAGTGTTATAAGCGGAAAATTCATTCTACACGAGTTTAGTTAAGTTTAACAGTTAAAATTATCACTCAAAAAAACAAACAGCAATCAGTGAGTAATATTTTCACATTAGTAGTATATTGCATAAAATGTACATGCAGTGTATTACAGGTGGTTTAGTATTATGTTAATAGGCAAGTTAATTAACAAGTCCTTATCATGCTTACCAGTTACGATGGAGTACAAATTGGGAAATGTAGTTGTTGGAAAAACCGGTTTTAAATGTTGGGCCTTGGAACCGTTATTCATGATTTTGGCAAATCCCAACCCGTTCAAAGACACATCCAGTAAATAATTCCAACGAAATCCATCCAAAACAATGACAAGTAGCTTCGGATTACGTGTTTTAGCGGCTTGTACTGACTCGTGGATAGATACAGCGGATATTATAAAAGTTATTGCAATATATTTCCAAACGGATCCATTCTTTTTAGATAGTGCCATGTTTGCTAATTTTAGGAAGTAAATATCCAGCGCGACTGCGAAAACCTACTCTTGCTTATGGTCTGGAGACTCATCATTTCAGACAAGTGTTTCAAATAGTGTATTCCCCTTTGCGCATATGACTCATTTTTCACGACTTTTAATTTCCTATATGGTATCAACTTAATAGGTAAATAGTCTATCCAAACAACGCGCCGTTTTTGCAATGAATAACAATGCAATTGACAGACGGTATAGCACCTGTCGAACAGCTGGTCCTTATTACTATTGTTGTTACTGTAGCGGATAGGTCACAAATGATGCTAGATAGGCGTACCTCGGTTTACGGCGATTTACACAATTGCTTTTGCACAATTGTCAAACGCGATTTTTCCAAGGTAAAACTAATGCACCTGTTTTAAAGACTTCTACAATGACTTTCAACAATGAATTTGAGATACATTGTTTTAAAAATGTTAAGATGTTGTAACTTCGTAACTTAATTTTTTTTTTAAAAAAAAACAATGGTTTATTTTCATCAAAATGTCGAAGAATTTTTGAGAAATGGTGATTATGAAGGTATACGTTTTCTATGTGATCGAACTCATTGGCACCAAGCGCGCCGCGATCGTCATTGAAAATATCCACATTAATCCAATTCAAATTTTAAAAATCTGTAATTTTTATGTAACTTGCTAAGGAACTAATATTGCTTTTAGAAATTTCACTCACAAATTCAGAAAAATGCATGCTACGAAATACAATATTTGTTTAGGGATATTTCAAATAAAGGTGTTTGTCTAAATTTTAAAGCCAAGTTTTGTAGTTTGATATTTGCTCAGCTCGGGTGGGTTACTGCAGAGATGGATTGTGTAGACCTGGTACACCTCCGGAAGCGGGTAAGACTTCTTCATTGGAGTCCCCATTGAGGGGGGCATCGACGGCTCCTCTCACCCGGGCGTGGGTATCCCGTGAAGCTCTGCCTCGGCAGGGTGGAGGGTACTCATTAACGAACCCACGGTGGGCATGAGCCCACCGTGGGCATCAGGTTTGAGTTTTTAAGTTTACAGGTTCGAATCCCTTGTTGACTTCTTTTTTTTTTTCCCCTAAATTATTTGTAATACCATTACAGACTATATAGACCGTGCACCATAAACCAGAATAGACTAGTCTGCAGATATATATTCAAAACTAAAGTATTGTTATAGAGCAATGTTTTCATTATCTTTGACAAAAAGCAGCTGTAAACATCAGGCCTTTACAATCGTTGGATCATCACCCTACGGTAATGCATACTTTTCAAATTTAGTTAATTATTACAGTTTTTAAAGTTTCTTATTCTATTTTCAGTCTAAATATAGAAATTGTAATTCTAGCTTTTATGAAACGATGATAATTTATTAAAATGTTGTATTGTGTTCAAATATATTTAGTTTTTGACCATTTCAAATATTTTTTAACTTCAATTGACGTCACCAGAATAATCCATTGTAGACTGGGGAGGTATTTAAATTTTTAATACGGGTTCAAAGTTGGTATCAAGGGTTCATTTGACAGTATTTGACTATAGCAAACACCTATTCACCCGTATAAAGTTCTCTCCTGATAATAAAACAATGTTTAAAGTATTTTCAATAATATAATCGTCTTTTGCGTTTCTTTTGTAAACTTTAGCAGGGGAGACCGGGGCACTGTGGGACAACGTCTTTATGAATTCAGGTTTTTGTTCTTGAAAAATAATTATTCAACTCACAATTGGATTTTAATTCTAGGTGCAATTATAAAACAATAGTAATGCTGCAATATACCATTGACAAGTGTATATATCCAGCTATAATTTCAAACTAAAGTTCATGTTAATTAGCTATATGTGGTCAGCTGTATGACCTTATTCAAATCAAATCTAGTTATACGGGGTAGGACCACAACATATTGAAGTAGAGTAGGACATGTTCCAGCATACTCTAATGCTTCACCCAAGGATCAAAAGTGTCACAATGGCGGTTCTTCGTTTCGTTTTTTGCTGATTTGGATTGCTGTCTGTTCGTATTTTGACATTATTTTATACTTGAGTATGAATTATTTCATCCCGGTTTTCAGTTTTTAAATGGAAAGCTCATTTCGGAAACTCTTGTGATTGTAGCAAACGACTATGATTTTATGAAACGTTCAAACATGGCCTGGATTATGTACACTCTAAATAATTAAGCATTCGTCGTAAGGTCTGTATGCACCAGAGGAAACATACACAAGAACATGAAACATACACAAGAAACACTAAAACAAAGTTTCCAGCATGTTTTTCGAGTCATGTGTCTCAAATTACCATTGATCCAGACCGCCTCTAGAGCGATCACCAGGACACACGAAATGTGTAAGAAAATGGCTGTCTTTCGAAACATTATTTCACAAACGCTTTCCGACACATCAAGGTTTTTTTGTGTCTTAACTGTCGTTGGTGCGTACCGACATTTAAGTAGGGTGGGTTGAAAGATATTCCTTGTTTATATTTACATGTTTTTATAGGGTGGCTTATGTATCATGGTGGGCGCAGTTTGGAAGGTGAGCCAATTGTTGTTTAAATTCTTACTGCGGTTTGTGTTCAAAAAATTTTAAAGCCAATTTTTGAACTCTGTTAGTTGCTCAGCTCGGGTGGGCTACTGCAGAGATATGGATTGTGCAGATCTGATACATATCCGGAAGGGGGTAAGCCTCCTTCTTTGGGAGTCCCCATTGTAGGGGGCATCGACGGCTCCTCACACACGAGCGTTGGTAACCAATGAATTTCTGCCTCGGAAGGGTGGAGGCTATTCTTTAACGAAACCACGTTAGGCAGGAGCCCACAGTGGGCATCAGGTTTTACGTTTACCCGTACGAATCATTTTTTAAAATCTAAATTTTTAAATTATTTGTTTAAACTTCACAGACTTGATTATTACTTAGACTGTGAACTAGAGCACGAACCATAGACACATTCTGAAAGTATAATAAGTAAGGTCTGGCCCAATATGACAGAGCCAGTCATAATTTCAAGGATATTTTAATCCCTAATTAATTCCACGAACAATTTGTTAAAATTTCTCCTCCTAAAGGTACTTTGCCACAAGCCGAGCATTGTTCGTGAACGTTCACAAACGCTTGTGAACATGCAGGATGGGCTCCCGTTCACACTTCCTGAGCACGGTTTGCGAGCACGTGTTCTCAAGCATTCAACATGACTCCCGGGTTATCAAAGCTGTCCATCTGTGCTGCGTCGATAGTTATATATACTATCAGAAATAGAGAGACGCCAACAGAAGAATAAGAAACGTAGAATATGGGAATGTTCCTATTTGAAAGAACGAAATTATGTCCAACTTCTAGCGAATTTGAGGATGGAATCCCGCAAATACTATGCACAAACCGTTCACACTGGATGCACAACGAACACTGATTCCCTTTGAGCATTCCCTCCTTCCAAACAGGGTTTGCAATCACTGTTCGGCGCGTGCGATTGTTTGCACCGAACGCGCATCGTGTTGCGAATGTTTGCAAACACTGTTCGCAACGAATGCTCGGCTGGTGGCAAAGTACCTTTACAATGTACACAAAATACATACAAGTGTACACTTTTAAAGAAATTTTTAGGGTGTTTCGGGATTTTTCTATGCCAGTTCGACTCATTATACCATTTACTATCCAATTCTACAAAAAAAAAAACGCATTTTCAAACGTCAAATTTTGACACATTTTTTCAAAAATTGAGTAACAATTTGAGTTTTAAAATTGTGGGTTTTTCTTGCAGAATTGGATAGTACATGTTATAACAAGTCAAATTCTGCAAGAAAAATCCGAAAAAATGCATCCAACCTGTAATGACCTGTACTATTAATATCTGCAATTGAAATTTTTGAAATTTTTAAATTTTTGAAGACTTTTGAAATTGTGGGTTATTATTGCAGATATGGATAGTACAGGTTATTACGAGTCGAAATATGCAAGAAAAACC
>JAQGBW010006538.1:0-10481 GCA_034698625.1 Julus scanicus
ACCAAATTGTTCGTAAACTAAATTGTTCGAAAACCAAATTGTTCGAAAACCAAATTGTTCGTAAACTAAATTGTTCGAAAACCAAACTGTTCGTAAACTAAATTGTTCGCAAACCAAATTGTTCGTAAACTAAACTGTTCGTAAACCAAACTGTTCGTAAACCAAATTGTTCGTAAACCAAATTGTTCGTAAACCAAACTGTTCGTAAATTAAATTGTTCGAAAACCAAATTGTTCGTAAACCAAACTGTTCGTAAACTAAATTGTTCGTAAATAAAATTGTTCGTAAACAAAATTGTTCGTAAGCAAAATTGTTCGTAAGCAAAATTGTTCGTAAACTAAATTGTTCGTAAACCAAATTGTTCGAAAACCAAATTGTTCGTAAACCAAACTGTTCGTAAACAGAGGTTCCACAGAGATTCAAAAAAAAAGTTTCTAGGATTTACCTTTTTTTAGATTTCTTCTTACTTTTTTGTTTTTTAGGTTCTGGAGATTCAGACCTGCGAAAATAGACAACAAAAAAAAAAGAGTTAAAATTTCAATTTGATATAACACGAAATCCTCGTTAGTACAAAGGAAACAAAATTTATTACTCCCGCAACGAGCGTACCTGTCTTTTTTGGATTTCTTGGACTTCTTTTTCTTTTCCTTGTCTTTTTTCGGCTCTGGACTTTCGGATCTGAAAAATTCATTATTTTTAATCTCGAGATACGATTTATAACCGAACCTTAAAATAGCCATTCGAAAGAGCCGTACCTTTCACGCAACGAAGTGGATCGTTTCTTTTTCTTCTTCTTTTTAACCTGCCTTTCGGGTGAAGGCGAACTGCCCTTACTGCTGCTACTAGAATCCCGAATGAGTCTAAAAAGATAGAAAACAAAACAAATTTTTTCATAGTTGTGGGAAAACCGAACAGACTCGGAACTTTCCTCGAGAATTTCTTGTACGAACATTTCAATTCGCATCTCGGCCGATGTTCGACTACGTACGTGTATTTCTTTTGCGCCATGGCCGCGGCCACGGCAGCCAGAGCCGCTTCCTTCGTCTTGCGGTTGGGATCGAGAGAGCTGCCGTCCACGTAGAACTGGTTGATGCCGAAAGCCTCTCGGAGTCGAGCATTTTTCTCCTGGTTTGCCTCGGCGATTTGATGAGTTTCTCTTACGCTGAAACGAGAGAAGAAAAAATTACTTTTCAATTTTTCAGGATATATTTTTTTCGCAAAGTTCGGTCCGAATAAGCGAACGATTATCCCGAGTCATCATCCCCTCGACAAAAGTTGCGGCATCGTACATTCGGCAGTTACGGTTCTCACCTAACCACGCTTTTCATCGTCCTCCTCGCGGTAGCCGAGCTGCGGTTGGACGCGACCACCGCGTCCGAAGCGGCGATGCCGCCGAACCGCCGGCCAGCCTCGAAGACCTCGCAGCAATCGCTGGAAGCCGAAGAGCGCGAGTACGACCGCTCGTTTTTACGTGGCTCGACCGCGGCTTGGAACGCTCCCCTCCACAGCTTGTCGAAAAGTAGTTTCCCTTCCATGGCCAGGGCCAAGACTCCGGCCAGGTCGCCGGGAGCGCCGCTACGAGGGTGTCCGCACTCGCAAACCCACTGACCGTTGCGTTTCCAGCGAGGAACGGACCTCGTGCAACGATGCCGCTTTTGAGATTGCATCCGTCGCAGAAATATATCGGGGAATTGTCAGAGTCTCGCAAAAAAATAATATAAATACTGCGAAGTTTATATGTATGGAAGACCGTCGTGATTTTTCCGCAAGTATTAAAAAGTCATCTTGCCGTACATTGTCCCGAGTACCGAGTAAATGGAAGACTGCGGTGATTTTTTTTTTTCTTCAAATCGAGTTACATATTTACAAATGTTCGAGTAAGAAAAAAGTCACGGTTGTAAAATCTACGTAAATGGAAGACTGGAGATTTCAGGCATTCGAGAGGCATTTTGCACTCTAAGTACAACTCTGCGCGTCACGTAAACTCTTAACGGCAACACGGCTCGTACTTTCCAGAAATTTTAAAACTTAGAGAGATATATTTTCAGAAAACCTACCGAAAAGCCGAAAATGCCGAGTTATTGCTATAATTCCTTTCAACGCACACAAATGTTGAGTGCAATTTTTTTTTACAAATTTGTGAACATTCCGACAAACAATCGTAGCAAATCCACAAAAACTTGGGTTTTGCGTATTCTAAACTAACTCGGCACTCTCGTAAAACCAGCAAGCATCGGAAAGTAAAACATTTCAGGTTTTCACAGGTATATTTCCAAAGAATCTCGAGTAAACTTGAAGACTAGTTCTTAAGACACGAGAAGGAATATTTAAATTTCAGTATCGGGAAATTATCGCAACATTATCCTCAAAAATTCCCAAACTAGAATCTTAAGAATCCACGATGACAAGGCTCTTCAAAACTCATTTGAATACCGAGTTTTCGTACATACCGTACATTTTTTTCATAATTCGTAAGACAAACACTAAAAAGCATCTCGGCTCAATTTAGCCAGAGATTTTAACCGAGATTTTAGCCAGAATTTCCGCAAGACTTATCAAGTTCAAGGATCCTTAAAAATCCAGCGGCATTTATCATTTCTCGAGCCACGAATCTGAAAACACGAATCTTACGAGAGAAAAAATTGCAGCAATTTCCTAGATGATGCCGTTACCAAACCCAAATCCCGATTTTATCCGAGATTTTAGCCAGAATTTCCGCAAGACATCAAGTTCAAGGATCCTAAAAAAACCAGCGGCATTTATCATTTCTCGAGCCACGAATCTGAAAACACGAGAGAAAATTGCAGCAATTTCCTAGACGATGCTGTTACCAAACCCGAGCCCGGGGAGCTACGGCTAGAAAACGAATGAATAAAAAGTACGAGATCATTTACGTGAAAGTGCCGTGAAAGTCAATCCGCAATTAATTCAAATTTCTCCTTCCGAGCTTTTACGCGAACAAACCGGACACAATTTCAGGCACGGCAGCACGAAACCATCGCAGCGATCCGAGAGATTAATGGCTCGAGAGGAGCATTCGAGCACGATCTCACCTAATCCAGAACCGATCGCAGGATGAAAAGCAAAACAAACCGAGATCACGGCAGAGAAACTACGGAAGACGTGATTAATCAGGCTCTTCGGAGGAGGCGTTCGGAGTCATATCTTAGTTCGGCGGCGGATGTTCGTGGCCAGCGGCGCATTCGGCAATGTCCCCAAAACATGGCGGCTACATTTTTCACGTTTTCATCGTCTTCGGCAGATCACCGGATACATCGGCAGGAGGAGGAGCAGCGGCAACTTTTTCCCAGATCCGCACACAAAACTCGGACATATTTTCCTTCGGGAGCAAGATCACGCTGCAAACCTAGAGAAGAAACCCGACGTGGGGGCAGAGAGAAGCAACGCTACATTTTGGTTAACAAAGAGAATGCGAAATGCGGATGAGATCACGGTTGCCACGGAGACGACGAAGGGGTGCCGATGCTGCGCATGCTCCGCATCATCGCATCGACTGCGGCTGAAATGGATAATCAATACACGGCAGGGGGAAGATAAAAAAAAACCGATCCATCTCCAGAAGCCTGTAATTCAGAAAAAAGATCATCATTATCCGTTCCGAAGGCCTCGCATCGTAGTTTATCTCCTCCTCGTCTGGAGAAAAAATTAATTTCATATTAACAACAACGATCATTTCAAAAAGGATTAAATAGTTTGATGATGGCAGGTTGCCGAAAGGCCCTAACTAAACACCCCGGATTTAAAATGGTTCCGGTCAAGGATTTGAAAGTCTGTTTCCCCGAGTAAGATTTTTTAAAACAGTTTTTCCACAGGAAAAGGTTTTTTTAGATATATTGAGACTCTGCGCAATATTTCAGATACTGTATTTTACGGACTATAAGACGCACCTTAGTTTTTAAGCAATTTTTAAAAAAAGTATAAGATGCACCTCAATTTTTAAGCATTTTTTTTTTTTTAAAGTATAAGACCCACCTTAATTTTTAAGCAAATTTTTAAAAACGTATAAGACAATTTTTAAGCAATGTTTTTTAAAAAATAGTATAACACGCACCTGAATTTTTAAGCAATTTTTTTAAAAAATTATAAGACGCACCTGAATGTTTAACCAAATTTAAAAAAAGTATAAGTCGCACCTGAATTTTGGAGGCATTTTTTTTAAAAAAAAGTATAAGACGCACATGAATTTTTAAGCAATTTTTTTTTAAAAAAAAAGTAGAAATCGCACATGAATTTTTAAGCCATAAAAATTATAAGACCCTGCTGAATTTTTAAGCAATTTTTTTTAAAAAAGTATATGACCCACCTTAATTTTTAAGCAAATTTTAAAAAAAGAATAAGTCGCCCATGAATTTTTAAGCAATTTAAAAAAAAAAAATATATATAACGCAAATGAATTTTTAAGCAATTTTTTAAAAAAAGTCTAAGATGCACCTGAATTTTTAAGCAAATTTTAAAAAAAAGTATAAGACGCACCTGAATTTTTAAGCAATTTTTTTTAAAAAAAAAGTATAAGACACACCTTAATTTTTATGCAATTAAAAATTATAAGACGTCAAAAAAATTATAAAAAAGTATAAGAGGCACCTGAATTTCGGAGGCATTTTTTTGAAGAAAAAAGTGCGTCTTACAGTCCGTAAAATACGGTAACTAAGGTAGCGCAACCCTTCCGCAGACGTGATCACAACGGACATCCACTACGGATGTAGATTTTTACTTCGCAAATAATTGATAAACGGAGGCGGCAGACAAAATATAATCAATAAACGCGGTTTTAGAGCTCGGCAACACAAACAAAACCGAATTATGCTACCTATGTGATGATCCGAGCTCTCCAAACGCAGTGTCGCAGGGACAATTAATCAGAAACTACAGTGGAGTCTCACTTATACGAATATGAGGGGGAACAGAAAATTCTTCTTATAAGTGAATTATTCATACGGTATATCTGAATTTCGTATAAGCGAATAATGCATTACACAGGGTTAAATGGACTTTTGCCGGGGAACAAGAAATTGTATAACTGAATGTTTCAATTCAGGGTTCCCCCACAAATAACTTCCCTGACTTTTCCAGGATTTAAAAAAAATCTCCCTGACCAGCTTATCCTGCTTTAATATTGCAAGAGCTAAAGATAAAAGCAAAAAATCAGATTTTTAATCCTGCAGAAAATTCGTATTTTTTTTTACTGGAGAAAAATTGCATTTTTTTTTTCTACAGAAAAGTTGATTTTTAAAAAAAATTAATCTGATGTTTTTTAATCCAGAAAAATGCAATTTTACTGCAGAAAATTCGTATTTTTTTTACTGGAGAAAAATTGCCTTTTTTTCTACAGAAAGTGGATTTTTAAAGAAAATTAATCGGATTTTTAATCCAGAAAAGTACAATTTCACTGCAGAAAATTCGTATTTTTTTTTTACTGGAGAAAAATTGCATTTTTTTTTTCTACAGAAAAGTGGATTTTTAAAGAAAAATAATCAGATGTTTTTTAATCCAGAAAAATGCAATTTTACTGCAGAAAATTCGTATTTTTTTTACTGGAGAAAAATTGCATTTTTTTTCCTACAGAAAAGTGGATTTTTTAAAAAAAATAATCAGATTTTTAATCCAGAAAAATGCAATTTTACTGCAGAAAATTCGTATTTTTTTTTACTGGAGAAAAATTGCATTTTTTTTTCTACAGAAAAGTGGATTTTTAAAGAAAAATAATCAGATTTTTATTCCCGAAAAATGCAATTTTGTTGCGGAAAAATGTTGTACTTTACTGGACAAAAATTGCCGTTTTAACACAGAAAATCAGATTTTTAAAGTACAATAATCAGATTTTATTACCCTGACTTTTCCAGGTCTTTCCAACTTCCCTGACTATTCCAGGTTTGGGGGAACCCTGTTCGTATAAGTGAGACTCCACTGTATTACCACTTTTAGACACCGACAACGGCCCAAAGTTGGAATTCTACCCAATTCACCCGTTTGCCAAACGGCATTCTCTCCGTGAAAGTGAGATTTCAGAGTTTAATTGAAAAAAAAACAAACACCGCAGGACCTTCGTCCGCCGTAAATTTTGCGAGCCGAGTCGCGGCAACCGCAAATATCACCCTGTAGCAATCGAAAATAAAAATAAAAAGACATCGCCATAATCTTCGATACGAGAGCTCGGTTGCGGAGAGAGAGAGCATTAACGGGCGTAAAATAAACGGGCGTGCAGATCAATAATCCATTAAAGACAGATTGATGCAACGCAGCGCGATATGAGCTAAACGAAAGAATAAACTCGACGGCTGAAGACAAGTCCAGGCAGGAATAGACAGATCCAGGCAGGTACAGACAGGTTCAGGACGAAAAATACTTGGTCGCCGAGCTCTCAATAACGCGGTCTGTTACGATCTACTCGTAAATTTTGGTTTTTTAAATAGGTATTAAGGTACTCTACCCAAATTACTACGAGCCGTCTGTACGATTTGAGTACGAACCGGTTCCGGTAAGAACGCACCGACCTTTTACCGGATTCCCGAAAAAAAAAACCCAGTCGAGACGAGAACTCCGTTTAGCTACAAACCGTCTTTGGTTTAACGAGAAAAGACATCCGCGAACAATATTCCGCAGCCACGAAGAATAATTTGGGCGGCCTGGAAACCTGAATTAACCAATTTAAATTTAACAAAAACAAAGTCCGATCAAACCTCGATTACCGCGGTCCGAGCCTGCCTCCGACAACAAGTGTAACATCGCGTAGCCCGGTTAATACGGACACTCGGCTAATCGGGGTTTAGTCTTTAGAGAAATAATAACGCCGGAAGATCCATCGTTAGCAATTTTACCATCCTCAGGTTGAACTTACCGGCTTCGAGATAACACATTTTTTTGTTCGCAGACACTTAAAATCCCCAAAAAAATAAGCTCGGACTTACATGGGTCGGCCAAATTCGTCTTTGGGAAGGCTTTTGTCGGCAGCTCCAGCCTGGTCCATTAGGGCTTGTCGAAAGGCGGAAACTTTGGATTCGATCTCATCTTCCGAATATCTGAAAAGTACAAATTATATCGTGTTACATTTTCATGAGATTCAGTAATAAAAACAAAACAAAAAAACCACGGTGATACTTCGAGGGTGCATCTCGGCTGTTATTTTTCTCGATTATGACTTAACTACTCACGATTCGCAATCACTTTTTCAAATAATAGTTTCTTCGGCAATTGCAAAAGTCGAAATTTCACCCATTTTTGAAAAAAAACTGTAAGGATATTACAAATGTATGAAAATTCGACTTTTGAAATTGCAGTTTTCTTCTTGTAAAATTAGAAAGTAAACGTTATTTCGATCATCCGGACCTCAATCATCCGGATCCTCAATTATCCGGACGTGCGGAACCAACATTTTTTTTTATTATTTTTTATTCTTTTATTTTGCAGAATTAGAAAGTAGACGTTATTTCAATCATAAAAAACCAAAAAAATTAAAAAAAAATGTACCCGAAGGTCCCCAAAAATGTTCTCAACAATGTATACGAAGGGTCCAAAAGTGTATATTTTAAAGACATTTTTGGGGCCCTTCGGGTACATTTTTTGATTTTTTGGGCTTTTTATGATCGTAAAATAGCGTCTACTTTCCAATTCTGCAAAAAAAACTGCAATGTCAAAAGTCGAAATTTCACCCATTTTTGAAAAAAACTGTAAGGGTATTAAAAATCTATGAAAATTTGACTTTTGAAATTGCAGTTTTTTCTTGCAAAATTCGAAAGTAGACGTTTTTGCGATCATAAATAGCCAAAAAAATCGAAAAAAAATGTACTCGAAGGGCTCCAAAAACGACTTTAAAAATGTACACTTTCTTAGGCCCTTCGTGTACATTTTCGAAGTCATTTTTGGGGCCTTTCGAGTACATTTTTTCGATTTTTGTTGACTCGTTACGATCGTAATAACGTCTACTTCTAACCACTGACTGGCAGCTCAGAAATTTCCGTATTACAGTCCAAACTCGATTAATCCGGATTTTTGCTTATCCGGATGAGGTCCCAATTAGTCCGGATTCAGAGTTTCTACTGTATCGACTTTAAATTTGTAAATATCCGTACCGTGCCGCAGAGACGGACGAGTCGATACTCCGTATTTCACGTATCGATAGTCTGAAAGTTCATCGCGACAGTTCGGCACTCAAATTTTATCACAATTTCTGATAATTTACCCGCACTCCAAGACAACCGGCTAAAACACTTCGGCAACGGTAAAAAACAAAATACAAAAAACACCGTGTTTAAAAGTTTGCGGTTATTCCGATTGCCATCTCCATTTTGTACATTAAGGTTTCGTGCCGCAAATTAGTGCCGAACACCCTTTTCCTCACCCGATAGATCCGGTAAAAAAAAATTAGTGATCCTATAGCGGAGTAAAAAAAAAAAACAAAAAAAAATATGAGAATAAAAAATACTGCACCGAGGACAGATTCTCCTTCGATGCAGCGGCAGTAATCGGCAACTGAAAAGATTACGCTTACTTTCACGCTAGAGAAAACGATGCCGATGCTCTTCGAGCTCCACGGAGTCGCGGCATCGTGGCGATGAAGATGCGGTGCTCGGATGCGGTGGACTCATCGTGGAAGAGTGCCGAGAGCACGATCCGAGAACATCTTCGAATGCACTCGGGCAATAAATAATTGATCGTCTTTCCGGCAGCGCTGCCGAATGCGATCGATGCAGCGGCAGAAGCAGCCAATAGAATCACAGCATCCCATTTACAGGGTGCCCTTACCATAAACTCTCCGCAGCACTGTTCTTCTTCGAGCGCCGTGGGAGAGGCAACGGGTGGTGTCCGAGCGTGGCACGGGGAACATCGGTGAAAGTTGTTTCCAGTTGTGCCGTAACTTCGATTTGGACATTTTCGTCAACACGGTACTGTTGTCCCAAAGATTTCCAGGACACGTGTTCCAGCCGTGGTGACACCCGAGAACGGGGATCGGGTCCGAGTGTCCATCGAGGAAAACCCACGACGTCCAAGTCCAGGGTGCCCCCACAAATAAAATATTCAACTTCCCTGACTTTTCCAGGTTTTAAAAATTTGTTGCCCTGACCAGCTCAAACTGCAGAAAACTTGTATTTTTACTGGGGGGAAAAATAGCATTTTTTCTACCGAAAAGTGAATTTTTCAAGAAAAATAATCTGATTTTCAATCCCGAAAAATGCAATTTTGCAGCAGAAAATTTGTATTTTTACCACAGAAAAATCAGTTTTTTACTGCAGGAAAATGGGATTTTTATTCCCGAAAAATATAATTTTGCAGCAGAAAATTTATCTTTTTACCACAGAAAAATCAGTTTTTTACTGTAGGGAAATCAGATTTTTATTCCCGAAAAAAGCAATTTTGCTGCAAAAAAATTTGTATTTTTACCACAGAAAACCAAGTTTTTTATTGCAGGAAAATCGCATTTTTATTCCCGAAAAACGCAATTTTTCATCAAAAAATTTGTATTTTTACCACAGAAAAATCAGATTTTTACTGCAGGAAAATCGGATTTTTATTCCCGAAAAATGCCACTTTCCTGCAGAAAATTTGTATTTTTACCACAGAAAATCATATTTTTATTCCCGAAAAATGCAATTTTGCTGCAAAAAAATTTGTATTTTTACCACAGGAAATCGGATTTTTAATCCCGTTCGAAAATGGCCGAAATAGAACAATCCAGATTCAAAAATTACCCTCACTAGTAGAAAACATATTACGGCTAATTTACCATTTCCCTCATTTTGTCCAAAGTCCAGAAAATTAATTTAAGCTTTTAACAGTTCAACAATTTTTATAGTAAATTTCCCTGACTTTTTCTCAAATATTGCATTTTCCCCTGACTTTTCCAGGTCTTTCCAACTTTCTTGACTTTTCCAGGTTTTCCAGGTCTGGGGGAACCCTGAATTGTAGCCCAAAACAGCGGATGATGCCGATGGTAACAGACCAGTATTTTTCAACCATTTTCAACTCCCGGTATACACTAAACTACATCTAAATTTGTCACGGCACACCATATTATTTTTTAAGGAGATGCTTTTTTTACAATTTTCTAATTGAAATAAAGAAAACTCAAGTTTGGAATCAAATAATCTGCTCTACGATGCCCATTTCGACTGTTTTTACAACATATCATAATTAAAATCGTACACAAATTCTATAGCAGAAAACCCGATCGATGAATTAATTAATGCACCCTTTGATTCGTATAATATCGGTTTTTACACGTAAACCGCTCGACAAAAATATGGAGACCGAGCGCAACTTTTTCACTAAGAAAATACGGTCGAACCTGCCTATCTCGAATTAAATGGGAAGGATTAAAAATTTCGAGATAAACAGGTTGAAATGTCTATTGTCTAGAATTTTTTCCAATATTAGTCAAAATTTAACAAAAAAAAAAACACCTTTCCTATAAAACAAGTTGATAACACAAATGGAGAAAGATACAACAGTACCGCATCTTAATT
>JAQGBW010006539.1:0-10480 GCA_034698625.1 Julus scanicus
AAAAATGATGCAATTGCTGATTTATCAAGCTATTTTAAACAATTTTTATTTTTATTTAATCTCTTTTTGTTTGGCTGTGATTATGTTTTGAAATTTCACCCATTAAAAGTGATAGGTTCTGATTCACCAGGGAACACCGTTGAAAAAAGTACATCTCGAATGTGGGATTTATCCGGATAAGTATAGCCTATTATTTCTAAATGTATTTTTTTCTATCTCGATACTTGTTTTTTATACTTTTAATCGTAGTGTAGTTTTTTTTTATTATTATTAACAAAACCTTTAGTTGTGAATGTTCCACTTTTAACTCGTCTGACATTGTTTCTCAAATCTCCTTTTTCCGCATGCAAACTTTTCTTAATCGATTGATTATCGATTTCCAGATGGTTATATATGCTGTGCCTTACTCGCTATACGAAAACTAAAGTGAGAGGCTCTTTTTATAGGTTAAATGTGTGAAAAATGGTGAAAAATACACTTTTAGTATGGCCTCGAGGCTTCACGAGGCTCCGTACAATATCCATTAGCATGAGCGCCGTGTCGTTGCGTTCCAAAAGCGCTAGAGGAATAAAAATGGCGCGTCCTTCATCGAGTACGCCTGCTTCTTTCGCGAATTGGAGCGCGAAATCCAAGTTTTTCGACCAAGTTTTCGTTTTATTTTACTGCGAAGAGACGCGCAAATGTGCGTTGGTCGAGAGCAACGGCTGCTGGGGTTTGCCATTCGCTCGACTGGGATCCCAGGAGTCTTATTCCAAGAACATCGCCGGCATAATGGAACAGGTAGTAGGCATTCCAATTTTCAATTTTACAATTCCACGTCTAATTATTTTGCTTTTTAAACAGACTTTCGAAAGACCGAACTCGGAGAAATTACGCTTAATTTACGAAATGATCGCCATCAGAAGGTTTCTCTTTCCTTTTTCGATTCCGTCCGCCTCCGTCTTCACATTCCTGGTTCACATTCCGTCGACTAGCGAACCCAAGGTAAAATATTTGATGAATGATTATAAATTTAAAGTCTCGAAATGTTCACCGAATTTTTGATATTTTATCGTTTGTGCGGTTGGATTTGTCTCCCCATATTCAAGTTGTCAATACCGGAGAACCCGTGTATTTCAACGAGAATAATTTGGATTCCCTAGTCGTGTATGATATGTATATTAAGTCAAACCAGAATTTATTCTGGAATATTACACTGGAATAATACAAAGAAGGCAAAAGGACTATTGCAGATCATTCAATTTAACTCGGAACCCTACAGTCAGCAAATAAATGCCCTATGGTAGCTGGGGGTCGTACCCAATTTCAGGAGAACGCTCCCCTAAGTTTGTTAGATTGAATTTTTACTAAATCGGGAGAATCGCCAGGTAATCTATTCCATCGTCTAATCGCGCGCAAAAAGAAGGACCGATAGAAGCATATCCGTCTTGGGGCACCTACGCCGGACCATCTCTATATCCAGAATATGAACCATCCTGCGAGGGATCCGAACGGGAGCGCAATATTCCAACGTAGGACGAACCGGAGTTGTGGAGACAGTTTCCGCACATTCTCGGAATAATATCACTTGACACATAAACTCCCAAATACTTGACATTATTAACGACAGCGAGTCGAACACCATCCAGAAAGTACTCGGGTTGTAGAGTTTTCCGTTTACGAGAGAAACGCACCACCGCGCATTTCACCTCATTTAATTTCAACTGCCACTCATCGCACCAGGAAGCCAGTACGACAAGATCGCCCCGGAGTTTGGGGGGAGAAACTTGATCATAGATATTGAAATCATCAGAAAAAAGTTTTGAAATACTGGACAGCGACTTTAAGAGGTCCTTTATGAATAAGAGGAAAAGAAAGGTGTCGAGGACGCTAACCTTTCCGCTTGCATTTGTTCTCAGATCAGGCACGCAAAGTGGGTCTCTGCGGAAGAATTGTCACGTATTACAAAGTCTTGCGAGAATGGCATGATGGAAATGGAAGCAACGGGAATCTTCAAGCGATTGGAAGATCCCCAGTCCAGAGTCTTAGTCGAAGAGGAATGCTTCGAAAAACACTCCCTTTCGCCCGAGTCGTGCGACTCCAAATCCGCCGTCGGCTCCTTGATCGAGTCTGCTCATTACACGCTGCGAGGTAACGAGAACCTATTTGTTTATTTATACATTTATTTTAACGATCCTTAATGAAACCGGCAAATTTTTTTGCCGTCAGATCAACAAATTCTGTACGTCGCATTCCTGACGAAGACGTTTCCGCATCGCGTTATGAACCGCAAAGTATTTGACGAAACGTTCGTGCAAATGGGTTGGCCTAAGCACCGCGTATCCGCCTTGTTCAGGTGAGTCCAATTTCCGGCTGCCGATCTTAATTAAATTTATTAAACTTTGGTTACTGGCGTGCGCCTCGATATTTTTGCACGTTTGCTCGAGAGCCGTTTCATTCTGAAAATCTGACTTCGTTTCAGGGCTTTCGATCAGCACGACAGTAATTTCGTGAGCTTCAGGGAGCTCTTGATGGGATTGGCCGCCATGGAGTTTCGTACGCAGCACGGAGGATACACGGCGGAATTGAGATGTCGCTACATATTTCGATATTACGACTCGAACGGCAACGGCACGCTGGAATACGACGACTTTCGGTAATGCCACCCTCTACGTTTTCTTGAAGAAAAACTAGTGAAACGGCGTTTTCTCTCGATCGGTTCGTACTTACGCGACGCTTTTTATTCTTCGTTCAGGAAGATGGTTTCCGACATACATAATCTGAGAGGGCTGACGGCGGAAGAAAGCGAGGAGGACCTGGCATCCGTAGCGGAGGAAAGCTATAAGTACGGTCGAACAAATGACACGAAATCGGATGTTCGAGACGGAAGCTCGGCACCGTCAACTCGCAAATATTTTAAAAACGTTCGCAACTTTCAGGATTTTTGGAAAGGATCCGAGCGAAAGTCTGGCCCTTATGGAGTTTCTGACGATCGTCGGACAGCTCAAGTTCAGGGGAACCTCCATCCTTCTGCGGCTCAGCAGTTCTCTGGAGGCTTTCGTGGCCGCGGCGAGGTACGTTTTTGGTGTCCGGTCACTCCCATCTTTTAATTAATTCCCGATTAAAATTTGATCGACTCGCCGTCGCGTAGATCCGTCCCTCTTTCATCCGAGAAATGCGACAAAGCCAAGAGCCCTCGCAAAAGGACCAAGTTGAGCGACGTTTCGCCGGCCGGGGATTCTGCCAGGCTCGCTCCTCCGGACTCGAATCCCGCACGACGACCGGCAAAGTTCGAGTCGCCCGAAGAAATGGAGCCCGAACCCGAGACGGCTTTCGGCCCCCGCGGCGAAGACGCACCCTCGGAAATGGACTACGAACTGGCCACGCATTCGGTGAAAGTCAAGCGGACGGGACATCTGACCGACGTTAACGCGCTTTGGGACCTGGAAGGGACGCCGGCCGTCAACACGGATTCGGAATTCGGCGAAAGCGTAAGATTCGAGCGCTTCTCGTCCATCGACGCATTCAACCAGGTATGGAAACATTTCGTCTCGGAAGAAATTCCTTCGGGTGCACGGAGAAAATAACGTTTCCACGATTTGTGTTTTCGCAGTCTTCGTACGCCAATCAACTTCTGCGGGCGCTGCGTTACTTCGAAAAGCCTCGTAAAGAACCGTCCGGCGTCAACCGCCTGATGCCGACCCAGCGGAAAGCGGCCATGTCCTGGGGAGCGAACGACTGCAAAATAATGGCCAAGGGACTGATCGCCGCGTGCGACCAAGCGGCGGAGATTATGAGACAGGAAAACAGGCTGCTGGAGCTTTCGTCGCCGTCGTACATTTTGGGTAAGACTCGGTTTTCTCGCGTTTGGGAGACCGGGGCACAGTGGGTGCACTTTAGAATTCATTTTGTTTTTGGAAAAATATTTAACTCGTAGCATTTTAAAAGAATAGCGCAGTAATATACGAGCCTTCAGGTCATCGTTTTAGAGCTACTCGGTTTTTTTTTGCTATAAAAAATTAAAGTTGGTCGCGCAGACTGTCCCACTGTGCCCCTATACCGGATCACCGTGGGACATGGCACGGGGTACAGTGGCCCACGCGAAGTTAAGACAAATTTTCAAAGAAAAAAAACACCACATTGATTAATTGTGTTTAGTTCAGCGCGTCAATTTAAAATTCCGAGTTTAAATTAGAAAAACAATTGAAATTAACCGGAATTACGGCAGATTTCGTATTTTCACCGCTTACTCGTCCAAATGTGTGTTTTTTTCTGTGATTGTGAACCATTTTTACTTTAAAACAGAAATTTAAACACGGTTTTTATTTAAAGTTACGATTAAGGAGAAAATATACAAATATTTCCCGAAAACATTAATCGGGGTATGCTGGGACATGTCCCACTGTACCCCGTAATGTTGCGGTCCACTGTACCCCGTATAATCAATTTGATTTGAATTGTGCCTTACAGCTGACCACGTGGCTAATAAACATAAACTTTAGTTTGAAATTATAGCTGGATATATACACTCGTCGATGGTAATTAATGTTTTATAATTACACATAGATAAAAAATCTAATTTCGAGTTGAATAATTACTTTTCAAAAACTGCAAAATATTTTCTTCTAAACTTGTAACAGATCGCAGAAATTTTGGTTAATGAAAGAGTGCTTTGCAAGTCAAAATCATCGGGTTGCTGATAAAACCCGATTTTATAAAGACGTCGTACCACTTTGCTCCGGTCTCCCCTACCGTAAAATGCGGTTATTTAGACGATGAGGATATTTAGGTGGCACTCGGATCGAACGTGATTTTCTTTCGCTTTATTTTTCCTCGATCTTGGGGCTCAACTAGGAGATCTGCACGGAAACTACCACGATTTGCTGTGCTTCGAGAAAGTGCTCTGGCGAATGGGACCCGGACTCACGCCGGCCAATATCCTGTTCTTGGGGGATTACGTCGATCGTGGAGAGCACGGCGTGGAAGTAGGTACCCTCGAACTCTTTCGTTTTTATTCCTTTTGCCACTTTCGCTGAATCAGTTTATGCTTATTACCCATCGCAGGTCGTCGCCTATTTGTTCTCCCAAAAAATCTTGGCGCCCGACAAAGTTTTCCTGCTGAGAGGAAACCACGAGGTGCGATCGGTGCAGAAACATTTTTCATTCCACAAGTAAGTCCGCTCTCGTCAAAAAATTATCTCTCGAACTTGTCTAAAATGCTCGATCTCGAACTGTGTCACGCTCAGGGAATGCTTGCTGAAGTTCGGGAAGGACCTGGGCGAGGAAGTTTGGGATAGCGTGAACAAGTGCTTCGACACCATGCCGTTGGCCGCGGTCATCGATAAGAAGGCGAGTGTCCCGTTTATTGCGATTCGTCGCCGCAGTCCTCTCCGAGTGCGCTAACGAAGACGTATGTTGTGCAGGTGTTTTGCGTCCACGGCGGAATATTTCCACCGTCATTCGGTGGAGGTTTGATCTCCACCGTGAATTCCATTCCGGTGCCGTTGTCCGATCCGGAAAGAGACAGCCCGCTTGCCTGGGAAGTCATGTGGAGCGACCCGGCCGAGTGAGTATTTCCGGATTTACGGTCGTAAAAAATTGAAGAATCGAGTATGCGTTTTTTACGCTTTGACCAACCTTCATCATTTTCAGCATGGAAAAAGGGTTTCCCGGCGATGGCGACGACTTCGAGGTTGGCTTCGCCCCCAACAAGCGCCGAGGAACCGCCCACGTTTTCGACGTCGATGCTCTGGAGGCCTTCCTCGGCCGCAACGGGCTCTCCATCGTCGTGAGGGCCCACGAGGTGCAGAAAGCCGGATTCCAGGTAAGCGAGAAAATTGTCACAAAACATCTTTCGTTAGCAGCTCTAACTCAGACTCGTTGTTTTGTCTTTCAAAGTTACAACAGCGCGGCAAGCTGCTGAGCGTCTTCTCCTCGTCCGGTTACTGCGGCGGTTGCAACGAGGCCGCCTGCGTACTCGCAGACAGGCACAAATTAAGGACCATCAGGCTGGACACGACCTGAGCCGTCGGTGGTTAAGTATCGCACGTTTATCGGATTCGGCTCGCAGCCAGAGTCTCACTGGCAACATCCCCTCGCAACCGCAGGTTTCGGATCGAGGTTTTGTTTCGGAGAAATTTCACATTTTCACGAAAGCGTAAGGATGTAATTTGAAAGTTTCCTCCCCCGATATAAATAATATTTACCGTTTGTTTAATTTACTCGTTTGTTTCGATATTTTGACCGATATTCCCAAACCGAGACACACTTTAGGTATTACGATGCAAATATACGAGTTAAAGAGCGCCGTTAGAGTCACACCCGAGACTCTGGACCTTCGTGGCGGTTGCGGTAGTGAACTTCCGTGAACCTTTGGACGCATCGAAATTTTACGAAGCTCTGTGAAGGTTCAAAAGCACCCGATGGCGTATTTTTCGAAGAGGCTTTTCGAAGGATTTCGTACTAAATATGTCTTTACGATAAATAACAACGAGGAAACGGTGTTTATGGCATAAAATGGGTAAATAACGTGGTGTTTTTAATTCGGTGTGTTGCGGAAGTTTGCGGTAAGGTCGAAAATTTCCTTTCTATATACCTAAAAATGTGCTAACGTTGGGCCGTATGTATGAGGGATGAATCCCCCAAAAAAATTTCGTTTTTAATACTAAACAAAATTCAATTTCTAGAGCCGAAAAATCACACTTTAAATGAAAAAGTGCAATTACACTTTTGAGGTAAACGGGTTGAAATCGGGTTGAAATTTGTAAAATTTCTCGGATTTCGGGGGATCTATCGCAATTTTTCTGCGATTAAAGTGTGATATCCGCCCCCTTCCCCTAAAATATGAAAACATATACGAACATGGAAACAATGTTTTGATTTTTTAAATCTTAACAAAACCTGCGAAAGAATAAAAAAAAAGGATTAAAAAAACAAATATTTATGAAACTGCATGGCGAAGAAATCTGAACATGCATGGCCCAAAATAAAATCTCAGAAAATTCCTCTACAAGTACAGAAATTGAAGGAATGATCCAACTAGGCAAAATTATCACACATGATGTTGAAAATTATACATTTTAATACTGTAAAAAGTGGATTTTTAGGCCTGCTTTGGAATATCTCAAGTGTGCATGCATGGTTAGTCATGTTTGGTTTTGTAAGTTTATTTAAAAACTACACATTAAAACAGGTTCAAAACTTGAGAGATCTTTTAAGAAAGCTGTTTTTACAAAACGTTTATTCCCGTTTTTAGTAAAAAATATTTTATTTAGAGTTATTCATAAAAAAGCCCACAAGTATTGGCTAAGTATTTTGTGGTGCCACTGTAGATTGATATTATAAGTTTTCGGCTGCCGGCTTATTTCGTGCCGTTCGATTTTTTAAGTAAACTTCACTGAGCCTCAATTGCCAGCTGCCAGCTTACTTCGTGTCGGAATCGTCAGCGTCCCCTGGCGGGGGCAGTCGACCTTGCCAGGCGCGTGTGCAAAACGAAAAACCGGGGTTCAAGAAGGTCATTATGCCGAAGGAATAAAAATGTGACCAGAATTGACCTCGGCGATCGCTTATTTCGTCATTTTTGGTCCCCAACGAGGCGCCAAAGGGCTTAACTCTTGCTTCAAATCAAATGCCAAATTACGCGAATGTAAGAAAGAGGGGGTCATTAACATTCAGGGTCTTAATTCCTGCCAATTTCCCGCCATACCAAGCTAGGACTCGCTCTTGCGTCTTTAACGCGCTAATTCAAAAAGAGAGCGGATATTGGGGAAATAGTTAAAAGTAAAAAAAAAACCAGCCGACTCTTTAATTAAAAAAAAAAGGATTCTCAAACAAAAGTAATGAAAATGCATGGAATGGAATTGGGGACCGTTTTACAACAGGCGGTAATTGGATTGTTCCGCCGCCGAAAATAGTTCCATCTTGTTTCCGAGATTTTCTAGCTGACCCAGAGTCGTTTTGTTTTCGGCATCCATCGGTGTTAGCCCGGGGGTTCGTCTGACGTCCCCAGGGAAGATTAGGTGAGGAATTTCGGGGTTCCCGTCCCTAAATCCGGCATCCGTGACGTCAGCCGATATCCCTCCGCCGCCTTCGACGTGCGAATGTAGTTCGGTGCGGTCCTTTTCGCGAGAGGGCCGATTCATCGTCTGGAATAATAAGAGACACTAGTGAAGAGGAGAATAAGCAACAACAAAAAAAAGAGTGCGCTTTCCGAAAAAAAGGAAAAACGAGTTTTATATATCCGCGCGGTTATTTTTCCGTTTCTAACAGTGAATTTGTGGCGGCCAGCGAACGAAGCGGGGCATCGTTATGACTCTTGGACCGTCGATTTTGTAACGGGAATCCAAAGTCCCTCCCTCCCCTCTTCCCTCCTCCCCCCTGGCCTCCCGAATCGGAGGACAATTCGCGGCGTCCGCATAAGCAATACCCCCTTGAGGAGCCGATACGCGCACCCGACGATCTCTCTCTCATTTTCAATACGATTTAAGGCCTAATCGCTGTGGAAACATGAACGGCAACGCCGCCGCTGCCAAACGCAAGAGTCGTCCCAACCTGCCCAGGTTAGTGCACCTTTTTTTCGTTTCTCTCTTTCTCTCCAATCCTCCTTCATTTTTTCCTTCTTCTTCTATCGGTTTTTTTGTTTTTTTTATTTCAACGTTTCGCCCATTCAAACGAAAAAAAGAACAATCATCCTCCATCTTTGACCCCTTGCTTCGAATAGAAGAAAAAGAACAACGCCAGCACGAGATTTTTTGGCGTTCCATTTTCTCACTTCTCGTTCCATTGCGCGTTTATCGCGAGATGTTCGAAATTGAACAGTTCCTTTCTTCGTTTTTTTTTTTTTTGGAATATCGACGATTTGCGCTATTATAAAAAGGCGATTTTTAGCTCAGGTTTATTTGAGGGAGGTCGACGTTAAAATTACAAAATTAGCGATATCAAAATAAGAGAGATCGGTTTTGAAAAGCTCGGGTGAGTGGCCGTGAACGAATCTCCCTACTCGGGAAACAAAATGGGGGATGGGAAAATGTGTGAAAATTTCACCCTGTTCGAACGAGCTGTCATGGCGGAAGATAAACCCTCGTTAAGGTAAAATGAAAACGTGTTCGCTGTTTTTTAAGCATTTCTAGACGTTAAAAATCTAGTCGTTTGTATGGCACGCAGAAACGAGGGAACGGAATACGGTGATGTAATCGCGCTTTTTTTTTACTATCTATTGTATACGGGAGTGCATTCCGTTGCCAGAAGCATGGCCGTCCTCCCTTTAAGCCTCTGGTGGACAGTCCAATATCCTACATCCGAAATATAGGTTAAATTGGTTCGAGTCTGAATTCCTAATTCATTGTGGACGGGCCTGTATCTAACTAACGAAACAATACTGCGTATACTGTGATCTTTCTGGCCTTACAGAAACATCAACCACGTTTTTAGTTACACCCTCTTCATATACTTACTGACTTTCGTGTAAACGTCTTGACAGTATCACGAAATATTTATTATCTTTACCGCTATTTTGTAGACAGAACAATTGTGAACAATTGCAGTACAATCTGCTCGCGAGACAGTCAATTGACTAATATTTAATCGTAATCCGGTTAACGCTTTGGCAAATATAAAAAAATCACTGCATTTCCACCTTATTTGAAGTAAAAAAAAATAATAAAAAAATATGCGTGGTAATTAAAAAGAGGGCAATGCCAAACAACTCCCAGTTTCAGTCGGTGAATTCAAATTTCGCTTTAACTAATGCATAAAAAATACTCTGCACGGTGAGTTTTTTAGTCCAGTGGGTTACGCAAATGTTATTTGGCCTCTCGTCACAATTCCAAATAATTGGGTTAAAATCATAAGCTAAGCCGATGTTGAAAAGCTGAAGATGAAGAAAAGTTTGTTGTTAAAATATTGAAATTTTATTTCCATTTAGGGGACCTAGAGGAAAAGGACTAATGGAAAGACCAGGCAACAACGTACGTATCTTCTTCATCGACATTGCTAACGGCTCCACAATCGGTTGCACCAATCCGGTTAAAGATAATCGCTGGCAGAGACAGTTTCGTGCTTTCAAATTGCGAAACATATTGTGGGATTTGGGTAAAGTTTTGGCATAGTTAAATGACTGCACCAAACGTTTGTTAACGGCAGTTATCAACATTCCACGAGTGTGACAGAAATGCTTCACTCCAAATTGGGACACGTTGAAGTCAAGACGCGAGAAGTTATCTATGGGTTTATTCAAACGATGGAATAGCCTACCTGGCGATTCTCCTGATTTAGTAAAAATTCAATCTAACAATGATGTCCAAGTCGCTACTGACTTAAGGGAGCATTCTCCTGAAACTGGGTAAGACCCCCAGCTACCATATGGCATTTTTTTGCTGGCTGTAGTTTAGGGTACCGAGTTGAATTGAACAGCCGAACCTAAATACAGGCCGACGCCGATGGTCGAGTGGGTTACGTGCTTGCCTCTCGATCCTAAGATGCTGGGTTCGCTCCCAGGTCGAGG
>JAQGBW010006540.1:0-10479 GCA_034698625.1 Julus scanicus
ATAGATTTAAATTGTGTAGGGTCATTTGCTGACATCAGATGGCGCTAGTGTCACAGGTGGGGGATTTTCGAAAAAAAAATGATAGATTTAAATTTTGTAGTGTGATTGTCAGCCACCAGGGGAGGCATTAGTGTCACAATTGGAGGGATTTTCAAAAAAAAATTAGTAATTTGATATATGTAGCATTATTTTCTGTCATTAGAAGGCGCTAGTGTCAAAGGTGGGGATTTTCGTAAAAATAACCGATAGATTTAAAATTTTCAGTGTCATTTGTGGACATCAGTTGGCGCTAGTGTCGCAGGTGGAAGATTTTCAAAAAATAGCTGAAGATTTAAATTGTGTAGGGTAATTATCAGACATCAAATGGCGCTAGTGTCATAAGCGGGGGATTTTTGAAAAATAGCTAATAGATTTAAATTGGGTAATGTCATTTGCGGATATTAGATGGAGCTAGTGTCGCAAGTGGGGGATTTTTTTAAAAATAGCCGAAGATTTAAATTTTGTATTGCCATTTTATGACATCAGATGGCGCTAGTGTTGCAGGTGAGGTATTTCCAAAAAAAATAATAGGAACAATTTATTTGCAGTACGATTTTGATTTTGAAAAAAGGCTGGAAAATCTGATTTGGACTACACAAGTATCGCAAATCCTGCCGACGGTGTATCTTCCAGCCAATCAGAATGCAGATGCCATGCGGTGTATGTATCTTTCAGCCATTCAGAATGCCAATGCCATGCTGTGTGTGTATCTTTCAGCCAATCAGAATGCAGGTGCAACACTATATCTTTATGCCAATAAGATTGCATGTGCCACATGTCACCATGTTAGGGAGGTAGGTTAGAGAGGCTGTAATAAAGTTAGGTGTTAGGTTAGAGTAGCTGTAAAAATGGCATCTAGGCATCTAGTTAATCATGCGAAGCCTGATACTACCTCCCTCACTTTATTACAGTTACTCTAACCTAGCACCTAACTTTATCACAGCTACTCTAACCTAACACCTAACTTTATTACAGCCCATCTACCTACCTCTTTAACTTTATTACAGTTACTCTAACCTAACACCTAACTTTATTTCAGTAACTCTACCCTTAAATTAATTTTTTTTTTAAATTTTCCACAGAATTAATTCATCTACTTAACCCTAACCTAACATTATTTCAACTACAATTTAGTAACGTGGCGTCATATCCTGGAAAAGCTGGCCCAAATTAGCAGTGACGAGATTTCCTGTAAAAACATGTCCTAAGTGGGTTTAGTGACGTTATTTCCGTTACATTAAGTGGCCCTCATGACATACTTGCGTTTCCGGACAGGGTGACATGTGGCACCTACAATCTGATTAACCTAAAGATACACACAGCATGGCATCTGCATTCTGATTGGCTAGAAGATATGCCATCTGCAGGATTTGCGGTACTTGTGTAGTCCATACCAGATTTTCCAGCCGTTTTTCGAAAATCAAAATAGTACTGCAAATATATTGTTCCTATTATTTTTTTCCAAAATCTTTAATGTAGTTTTACATTTTGACATTTGCGACACAAACATTAACCACTGTTGGGCTGCAAATGATGCTACATAATTCAAATTACCACATCTTTTTTGAAAATCCCCACCTGCGACACTAGCACCATCTGATGTCAGAAAATGGCACTACAAAATTTAAATCTATTGACTATTTTTTGAAAATTCCCCTCTTGCGACACTAGCGCCATCTGTTGTCTGCAAATGACACTACAAAATCCCCCTCTTGCGACATTAGCACCATCTGTTGTCAGCAAACAGCACTACAAAATCCCTCTCCTGCGACATTAGTGCCATCTGATGTCAGTAAATGACACTACAAAATTCATATCTCGCGGCTATTTTTTAAACATAGCACCACTTTTCGACACTATGCGACTGTGTATGATAACCTTATAAAATTTCCCCATCGATTTTTTGAAAATCCCTAAATGATTGTCAAAATACGTATTTTTTCATATTTGATTTATTTTTAGTCTGTAAGTATTTTTACATTTATACTAAATTTTTCTAGTGTTTCAACTCTTTTAAACAACACGTATCAATTCAGGACAAATAACGCCTTACGGCCACAAGATTTATAGTTGTTTACCGCATATTTTTCCTATCTGCCATCTTGTAGCCTTGTCCTGGTTCACTATACAGAAAATGCCTGTGTACACATCTTTATTTTCATAATAAGCACTTATGAAATACAGTAATGAGACAGTGTTTAAAGTACATCTATTTATTATTATTTCACACATTTTTAGCGATTACATAAAGGTTAGTAAAATACCCTTAAATTAGAATACCATAGCTTTGATTCAAAATACTCTGTTTGAAACTCCTGTGCGCAAAGCCGCATTGACTTGGGTAACACGAGAAGGTTGTTGCATTTTCTTATACAATGCCCCCGTATAATCTATTTCAAGAGTTTGGTGGTGGATTCATTTCCATAGTTGCCAATCCTCAAAATGCTACAATGATTTCTGCATACATTTAATTTTTTATAAGGATGGCCCATTTCTTCTTCTTTTCGAGCAGGAAGCTGTTGTCGTCGGCGTTGCTGATGTCGGCAGCTTTGAAAATTGTAGTGGCGTTGAACTAACGTTTCCTTGCATCTGTCGCCGGCGTAGTTTGTTGCCGATATACGACGATGAAAAATTGATATTCTTTAGGCCTTGTAAAAATTCTGATGCTCCAGGTGGACTATAATTCTTCTTTCCCTTGACGGCATCGGTGATAATATCCACTATATTGGTTCCGGGGACGGTTTTTCCGTTGTATACGAGTTGCATGTCTTTAAACCACGTACCAACACCAGTGTGGGTGGTAAGGGCCTCGACGATTCTTTGGGCTTTGACTTGTTGAGACACAGGTAATCCGCTGATGATGCTCTGGCCTATCTTGGTCAGTTGCGCATTTGTCGTAGGTCATCCATTTTCTTCAGACGGTTTGGTGATTTCAACCTTGACAGGAACAGGCTTTGCAAGCTGATTTTGAAATGTCATCCTTTGTTGCAGCACTTGCGAGTATAACTTTAGCTTTTGATTTTTGGTAAGCATGTCATTTTCCAGTATTTGTAGCATGTCATCATCAAGGCCTTTAATGGAACGGCACATCAAGTCTCTTTCCGTATTCTCTACGAAATTATGCACAGACATTGGCGTAGTTGCCATACTGCTGCTTGGCACGAGCATCGTTTTACGTATGTGCGTCATTGACGAGTGATAATGTGACAATGCTCGATACGATGTATGCAAGGACAGATAGTAGTGGTCCCTAGAAGCAGTCATTCTGCAATATCATTGGTTGTTTGGTTTTTTTTCTAGTCTTCTTATTGGCCATTTTACTAAGTTGTTTTATCTTTAAGGCTGTTGTAGGTATATTTCCTTTCAGCGAGTAGCTACACCCTGCAAAAGTATTTGTCTAAAAACCACCCATACATTTTAGGCTATCATAATTCAGATTTTTATGATTTTTTAAAGACAATGTTTAGGGTGGTAGAGGGTCACAATATGAACATTCCAATACATATTCGGTGATTTTCCACCCAACACACTGGTTTGGAAGAGTCAAAACGCATTTTTGTTGTGTTATTTTTACACAAATCCCTTGAAATGTACATTTTCGAAAAATGACCGGATATAGATAATGATTGCAGCCTATAGAGGGGGTGAATACACAAATTTTGATGCCTCATACATGCTAATCGGATAAAAACTGGCTGTTAGAACCAAAATTCGATCAACGTGAATGTGAAAGTAGGCCACTGTATGCAAAGTACATTTTATTCTACCAAAATTTAGCCGTTTGCTATTTTTCCACGAAACTCTCTGGGAATCTTCTATGTCATAAGACGCACATACTGGGAAGAATGGGCATTGATGGGATCAAAACTTAGCCTGTGAAAATTAATAATGCATTTTTACGCCAGGTATTTTTTTCACACAACATTTAAAATGCACATGTTACGAAAATGTTAGGATTCTGAAATTTTTACAGTGTGTAGAGGACATTAATGCGCAAATTTTAAGCCCACACACATGTAATTCTAATATAAACTCTGGCTATTAGAGCTAAAAAAGCAATTGATGTGATATTTATAATTTCAAAAGCGGGCCGCTATATACAAAGTACATTTTATTTTAAAAAATTCAACCATTAAATATCTTTATGAAACTTTTTGTGTATATACTATAACATAAAAGGAACATTTTGGTACCTATTAGGCCCTTTTAAAATGAAAACTCTGGCTGTAAGAGCCAAAACCCTAACAACGAGAAATGTATAATTTCAAAAATAGGCCTTCATACAAATTACATTTTATTCTGCATAAATTTAACCTATCTGGCAAGATAATGCATACATAGAATCAGAAATAAAAGATTGTAAATTTAAAGATTTTTAATTTTAATTTTATTAATTTTTTACAGATATGTCTGGACGTTGTACTTTGACCTACATTTTTCAGACATTGTGGGACCGATTTGACTATTTTTATACCTTTCTTTGTAACCTAACATACATTTTGACCTTTAACACTGACATGTTGGGACCAGTCTGGAACTTAAGGCCATGTGTGGCTACATTAGCCACGAAAGAGCCTAGAACTTTCTACAGACATGTTGGGACGGTTTTAGACTATCATGTCTATTTTCAGATGCGCTGAGGGCAATTTGGCTATTTTTAGATGACTATGCTATTTTTAGATGCCCTTTTGACCTTAGCTTGACCAGTTTGCTTTAAACCTCGCCTTTTGATTGTATTGGTCAGATGCATTATGAGTCTCCTATCTAATTGGTCCGCTGCATTATAAGGGCTTGTGTCTGATTGGTTGGGCTTATCCCCCAGTGCATTGTGGGCCCTCAGTTGTTAGTCTGACCTCCTTTACTCACTTTGCAGCCTGACTCAAGACAGTCCAGATGGAGGGGTAAGTACTTCCTTTTATTTCTGTATAGACTCTAGATTTAGCTTGCATGTTTGATTTTTAGGTTTAGTTTTTCTTTGTTTGGTATGGCGCCATCTTGTTTCGAGATCTTTTTTGAATTACTTATCATTTTTGCCTTTTTCCCTGCTATTTTTGATCCCCTTTTTTCAAATATCCAGGCCTTTTTTTCCTCTTTTTGTAACTTTTCCAACCTGTTTTATTCATCTTTCCCTGTTTTCCACATTTTCGTAACTTTACCAGCCTTTTTTATAGCTTTCCTACACTTTTTTACCCTTTTTGCCCTATTTCTCCCATTTTTGTAATTTTCCTATCCCTTTTTACCCTTTTTTTGTAATTTTTCTGCCCTTTATTGCCAATTTTTGTAACTTTACCAACCTTTTTACCCATTTCCTGTCCTTTCTTTTTTAATTATCCGCCATTTTTTCACTATATTCCCCATTTTTGTAAATCCTCCACCCATTTTTTGAATTATCTGCCATTTTTTCCCTATTTTCCCCTATTTCCCTCCATTTTTAGCCTATTTCCAGCCATTTCCGGCCAAAACGTCATGTCCGATGATGTCACTTATGGCGGTTGGTCCTTATGGAGCCTGGGGGTTGTCTTTTTATGACGTCACGTCCTGTGGGTAGTTGTAATGAAGGCTAGGGGGCGTCACTTTCAGTAGCTTCCGTCACGTCATTAGGGTTGTCTTATTATGACGTGACTATTGCTGGGTGGCAGTCCCCATTTTTGTAACTTTCCCATCCTATTTTACCCAATTTCCTCCCATTTTATGCCACTAGCGCCCCATTTTTTGAATTTCTTACCCTTTTTACCCAATTTTCCCCCATTTTACGCCACTAGCAACTCATTTATTAATTTCTCTCCTTTTTTTCCCTTATTTTTCCCACATTTTACGTCACTGGACTCCATTTTTTTGAATTTCCCTCCTTTTTTTCCCTTTTCCCTCCCATTTTTTGATTAAAACATAATTTCCGGTCATATTTTACCTATATTTTGTAATTCCCACCCTATTATACCCAATTTCCTCCTATTTTATGTCACGACGTGAAAAATATATTTTCACGTCGATTAGTAATTTATCTCTAACAACCAAAGGTCTTATCTGAATTCCACATATTATACACCAAAATTTGCGCATTTAATGCAGCTATAACTAGTAAAAATTTCATCGTCCCGAAATAATAATAACTTTAAAAAATTTACGTTTTTGTGAAAAAATACCTTAACGCAAAATGCGTGATTAATTTTCCTAGCCAGAGTTTTTGATCCTATCAATGCCAAATTTTACCAGAATGTTCTTTTCATGCCCTAGAATATTCCCTAAAATTTTCGTAAAAAAATAATAAACGGCTGAATTTTCTCAAGAAAAAACGCATTTTGTGTGTAGGACTACTTTTAAAAATGTACAGAATAAATTTAAGGGAAAGTGAATGGAAATTCCTAATCTTATATGCTATAATATATTGAATGATGTCTTACCTTTTTAACTGCAAAAAGATTCTAAATGCTGTTTCTTCTGGTTTCACAAATACACACACACAATGTTGATTCTGGGTGTTGTTATACGGACACTGCGTAATACTGATACTGGCTACGTCACCAGTGAAGGCTCTTTATATATGTTTCAGTAATTGCAAGGCGGGGCTACATTAGATAATCAACCAATCATGCAACACGACCTTGAATGACCTGTTCGGCTATTTTAGACTACCATGTCTATTTTCAGATGTGCCGAAGGGCAATTTGGCTATTTTTAGATGGTTAGGTTTTTTTTGGGTTGGCCTTTTCACCTTGACCAGACCTGTTGGGATCAGTTTTTTTGAGGCCACGCCTTCTTTGCTTGATTGGTCAGCTGCATTCTGGGTCCTCTGCATGATAGGTCAGGTGCATTGTGGGTCCTTGGTTTTGATTGGCTAGTGCATTGTGGGTACTCTGTTGTTAGTCTGACCCCCTTTGGTCACTTTGCAGCCAGAATCTGGACAGGAGTCTGGACAGGGGTAAGTCCATGTGCTTTTTAAGCCTTCTAATTTTTGTGTGCTTTATTTAGGCCTTCTTCTATTTTTACACTTTATTTTAGTATGCATGCTGTTTTTAGGTTTAGTTTACCTTTCCTTTGTGCTTGGCATGGCCGCCATCTTGTTCATGTAACTGTAGGCCTATGAATCTATAATATGATTTAATTTCCTGGATTGTATCATTTTCTTATGAGTTTGGCATGGCCGCCATCTTGTTTTGTAACTTTAGGCCTAAATTTTATCACTTTCTTTCAATTTTCCCCCTATTTTTGAATTTTCTGCCATAATGACGTCATTTCCGGTGACGCCATCTTGTTTTTATCCATTTTTGTGTATTTTTTGAATTGCTTGCCATTTTTGCCTTTTTTTCCCCTATTTTTGAATTTCCCGCCCTTTTACCCTTATTTTTTGAATTTACCGCCATTTTTCACACCCTTTTATAAATTTTAAGCCTTATTTTTGAATTTCGCGCCTAAATTGCGTCATTTCCGGCTGCCATCTTGAATTTGGCGCACTTCCGGTGGACGCCATTTTTGATTTGACATCACTTCTGGTGGGAGGGGGCGGGGCCTAGTGCGCATGCGCAGGTGCATGACGTCACTTCCGGTGGGTGGTTAGCCCCGCCCGCTCCCGCCATATAGGTGTCCTATACTACTAGATTGATTTATAATTATTGCATATTAAACATTATTATTACCATTTTCAGGGAGATTCTGGTGGACCTTTGGTATATGAAACAGAAGTGAGCAACTGGATTCAAATCGGTGTTGTATCCGCAGGTTTAGGGTGTGCTATAGGGTTTCCCGGCGTGTACACTCGAGTGACCGCATATCTCGATTGGATCGCAGAAAACACAATTTAGGAAATTTTGATGCAACATTGATGGTTAAGCTTAACATGTGAAATGCTGAACATTTTATTAAATGCCAAAAGGTGAGAAGCTAATTTCAAGCCACAAAAATACAGCAAATATTATACCGTTATTTCAGGCTGGTGACCTCCTTTCGCACCTCCTAGTTAAATTAGTTGTGACAAATCTTTGTCATTTCTGGTATTTATTTGGGTATGATGTGTATGTAACCTGCGATTTTTTTCATATTTATTGTTTTTGTGTTTAAATTATACTGAGACAAATACAAAAATTGTGATAACATTTTTGATAAGAAAGAAAATTTATCCAACCATTTGATACAAAAAAATGTGGAACTCGAAAACTTACTTTAAATAATGGTAGTAACCTATCGACTTGTACTTCGCAATATTCCACCAATAATTCCATATTGAGGCAAACATGAGATTGTCAATTTGTTAGAATTGCAACATCAAATTAACACATAACTAATATCTCAGGAGTTTCAAAGCAAATTTCAGAGATAACGAGAGGAAAGTAATGAATAGGATTTCGTAACGCACAATAGGAAAACGTGGGGGCGTGAACATTCGTAACGACACGTGACTAGAAGTCATAAAAAATTAATTTTAAGGGATGTGACCAAATATTCAATTGGTGGTGATTTATAAGACGTCTTTTGCAAGAATAAACTTTACATGAACTTCAATATAGCCTAACATGTTTTGATCAAGTAATTCCCTGCCTCAAATAATAGAGCTTGTAATAGAAACATGCCCAGAAAGTACCACCCAGTTTCATGCGGAAAAGTGTTACAGCTTACAAGTTGAAATTTAGCACTGTTGATATACAGTATTAAGTAATAGGATTTGATAATCCACCTTAAGTAAACACCAAAATTTAAGCATAATTCTAACCGCAAGCTATTAAATTACTGGCCAAAAGATGGAACATACAGTTGTTTCAGCTAATTAGTAAATCGCACCGATGTAGGATTATTAAATAACTATGCCAGATTGCACCTCGTGCAGAGTGCCGGCACTTTTCTTCAATTTTGCGACCTCGTCATCATCATTTGTGCATCCTGTGTAAGGACGGAAAATGCACACGCCATTCCAACTTGACCGACACCCACTACAGTGACTTTGGAACTGGAAGCAGTCACTGCTGGCTCCACCAACAACAGAATTTGATGTTTTAGACTGGCATGACTAAAATTAAAAATAAAATAAAATCAAAATTAATATCAATTCTATAGTAAATATTGTATCAATTAAATAAGTCCCAAACTTGCAGATAATTGACACGGCTTTAAATAACTGATTCAGATTTTTTTTTTGCAATTTATGATGATTGCATCATTAAGATGAGTGCATGCGCACATGATATTATGATTTATGCAAATTTTTGTAATCCGTGTAAGGGCGTAGCACTTGGTAAGCGAGTCGACCGACAGAATCACGCGTCACTTTGTTATATTGGATTACGTTTATTTAAAAAGAAGATATAAAAATAGTTACAACAAAAAGTACAAAACGTGTTAACGACTAGTTTGCCCGAAACTCACGGGACTTCAAAGCAAAAGAACCGATAAAAATATGGGCAGCTGATCGACCTGATCAGGCCGCTAGGAACATAATCATCTCTCCTAGCCCCGAGCTCGCAATATATAGTTTACCACCCCTGGTGGCGAGCTCGGGCGCTAGGTTACATAATCTTCTAGAATATTCTCAGCAATTAACAATAAACATCAATTAAGCAATCACATGCCAGTCACTCGCATTTGCATAACCCTTATGCGCGGGACATTCCTTGATCGCATGCTTTGGACATTCCCTAGGGGGATCACTTGGGGATCCTTACATCCGCTAAAAGTAATTGCGCGACCACATTTTGTTAACATTTTGTCGGACAATGAAAGTCAATATTTTTTAACACATTCAGGGCCATTAGTCCCTAGTTTTTTATATACATAGGCTCATCCTATAAATTTCAAGCACCCGCCTCTTTACAACATTTTCCCAGATATTTGTTATTAACAAACATTTCCTGACCTCGAAGGGAAATTCTAGCATAAAATTAGTTTTTTAAGGCCCTTTCACCCCCCATGTATTTCAATGGGTCAAACTTACACTTCTCGCAGTTTTCCAGCAAAAAAAGTTACTATAAAACTAAAAAATAATACAAATTCTTTACGACGTAAAATAGGTCTAATTCTATTTATTTTTTGATTTAGATTGTTAATTTTCATTAAAATAACAATTTTTAAGTTTTAGTTTGAATTTTGGTGCTTAAAAAGTTGGCATGCACGAGCGCCCCTGCTGGATAATGGAGCGCACTATCGAATACATTTTCGACCTTTCCATCCAAAATGTCATATATTAAATTAATTGCTATTTATATCTAAAAATAAATACGAACGAGACCTAGTATTATAGATACAAGAGATTAAAAGTGTTTTCTATGATTACTATGTATCATGGAATGTATGCGCTTTGACGAAAGTAAAAATTTGTTGAATTGCCAAAAAAACATTTTCTGGCAGTGTGACCACTGAAACCTTACTCTCACATTTTCCTAACGTTTTTTGTTGTGTATTTCCATCCAGGAGTCCATGACAGATGACCCTAGGCCCCTAATAGTAACAAGGACG
>JAQGBW010006541.1:0-10479 GCA_034698625.1 Julus scanicus
AAGCAAACATTTCGACTGATTTGTTTCAACAAACCTTGAGTATCCGCAATGATACTCTTGGTGGAGACCCGGCTTTACTGGGTCAGTCTAGGTTTGTTGAACATGGAATTCTCTAAGTTAATACATGATACTAACATTCATATTTCGTCAATGGCATTATTAATAAAAACTCTTGCATTATTTATTCTATTAGAACTCAAACTTCTACAATGTATGCTGAGAACCAAAGACTACGAAAAAAAAAAAAAACTTTTGGTTGGGTACATGTCTTACAACTTGTTTTGCTCGTATGAAATCTCGCCACCATCTCGAGCTTCCCACACGTCCCGACTTCATTTATTTGCTCTGGAATTAATTTGGAATGTCTTATCAAAACACCGTGTGCGAACGCGGCCTTATCTCCTCGCATTAGCATAACTTCAATAAATCTAGCATCCTTCCGTGTCAAAAGAATACAATGTCTTGTTGCCACAAGGTCCTGCGGACTCCACCCAGTCCATTTGGATACCCACCGTGGGGAACCGCCCAAAAACCCATTCGCCAGTGGAGCCTTGTTCGGGGGTTGACGTGCAGGTCCATGTGCAAATTATCTGAATTTCCATTTTGCCATCGCTCTTGTCTCCAGTTTGTAGAGAGTGAGAAAAAAATGTGTCAAATGAGATGCACTCGTTTGACGTATGCGTGGCACTTGTCAAGGCAACTGCATGGATTGCTGGAGGGAAGGACGTTCTTGAGCATTCATTAAAGTTACCATTGACGATGCCATTGGCAAAACTATTTCATCCCTAATATGGTGGCCAGAGAGACCAGGTGGAGATAAACTAGGTTATCGCAAAAAGCTATTAATTTCATTTCAACTATGACAAGCTCTCCAGGCCCTTGATGTAGGGTAGTCATCCTCTTTGGATAGAAATCATACTTTTTTTTCAACTTGAGGATTGGCGAACAGCTGATATTTTCGAAATCACTTATAGCATTTGTATTAAGTCGAAGTGGTGCAGTGACTATTAAGCCCTTGATATAATAAGACAATTTAATATTTAGAAAAAATGCTGTAAATGCAAAAATAAAGAAATGGTTTTATAGAGAACCGATAAAGGTGTTATAGTTGACCAATAGTAGCCATGCATACTGTGCATGCCCACCCTAAACGTAATTATATAGGTTCACTATATATTATTATACATATCCCATTTATACAAATTTCATTTTATATTCATAGTAACAAAGTGAATGCATAACACCTTTAATTTGATGTAAAATATTTTTTTCAAATTCTCCTGATAAATTGTCAGTCACTTTTTGGAACTGCTTGTAATAAGGGTGATTCAAAGACTGAGCCTTCAAATCCTTGAGATTTTTACAATAAATTTACAGGACCCTCCTTAAGGATGTCAAATAAGTTTAATTTCAAAATATAAAAAACAAGAAAACTGAAGGCATGATTATTTTTTTGAAAATTTAACACGTTTGACTACATTTTTTAAAAAAGTAGCTTTTTGTAGATAATGAACCTGTTTTCCAAAATTACTCATTTCTGTAACTACAGAAATTAACAAAAGAAAATCAACTTGCTGAAGATGCAATCGCTCTGTGTCCAGTTAATTGTGCTTGAAACAAAATTAAGGGATTTCAAGGCCTATCCCTTAAATTTCCAAGGAGCCCACCACCCATGACAAATAACCTCAATACCTTTCCAAAAACTGAACAATTTTCAGCAAAGTTTGAAAAAAATGGTGATAAACACGAAATACAAGCAAATTTCCCAAATTCACAAATTTTCAAGGCTATGTGCACACGCTGCATTTTACAATGACGTCAACTGCCAATACCATTAATTTGCTTATTAAAAATTGGACACCCAGTTGAACATGTCATATTAGTGTATGAATACGTGATTAACTTCAGGTATTTGTAGGGTGTAGAATACCTTATCGGGGTCGAAGGTTACTAGAGCATTCCGCATGGAGGCAACAACCCAAATAAATTTCTAGGCAAATGAGGAGGAATATCTAGTACAAGGGGTACATTTTGTTCACAGGAATTTGAAATCTCCCTTTTGGCAGAGGAACATTGTGGTTCAGACGGCGTAATTTCCGCTCATAAAAATCTGTTCCGCTTTGGGGTGATGAAATTAGCAGTAATAAATTTCCCCAATGGATCAATCACTATAAAACAACTACCCCTTAGTAACCTACTTACCCTCGCAACCTAGACAAATGCCCATCCCAGTGTCGAAAGTTCCACCAAAATCCTTGACGCAACAGGAACTCAACGTTCAATTACCATAATAAGTTCAATCGGTCCTGTGGCAACTATAGGGTGGGAAAAGTTAATTCTCATCAAGTTTTAACAATGTAGGCCTAGTGCACCTGCTCAACACCTCACCCACGCAAGTTGGTGATAAGCCCAAGTTGTCCAACGTCAATTGTGTTATCACTGTTCGGCCACTGCCTCCTATCATTAGCCTATCAGTAACCTGTATTGTGTTTAATATAATTTGCAGCAACTTCCGGATAAACGGGTCAATAGGCCTGTGACGTGGGGCGCGACATTTGTCACAACGCCCAGCGATATCTGAGGAAATTGTTATCTACTGTCACAGTACCACACAAAAATGTGTTAACTTTAGTTACAATGCAAGTCTGCTGCCACTTGACGACCACATAATCGACGAGTAAACTTGTTCAGAAAGTAGTCAGTCACTTGGGAGAGGGAACCCAGCTACTATATGACGCCATTAAATTTTCCAAGTGTCTGCTCTTGAGGTGGTATGGATTAAAACAAAAAGCCAAACAAACAGATCTTGGAGTGCAGCAAAGATGACATGCACACAACTGGGGCGAATCTGACAAAGTGAAAAGTAGAGTAGTATGTTTATCGCTACATACGAGTGGCATAGTAGCACCTCCTTATAGGGGCATCCGTCTCAAAGGGTTAGCTACTCAATCAGAATCAGAATTGCTTGTACAATTGAGAATGTGCATTGCATGTCAATACTTATCCAGAAAAGAGTTTGAAGATTGGTTGTTAGCTAGTAAGGGGAGAATGGGGTGCATTGAGACACTTCTTACTAAAGTATTTTTTGCGCACTCAATAATTGTCCTATTAATCTGAAATTGTAAGGTTATGGGGTTTAACAAAGTGGTTGTGTATAAACATGTTATGAAGCGAGTTATTTAAAATCTACTGTAAAATTCTTAATCATTTTACCCCACTCCTTTGGTAAAATGATACACTTCATTAATTAGTCAAAAAGATTATAATAACTTGTATTTATCTTTGTTATACTGATAAACATAATGAGTAACATAATTAACACATTTGATAAACATAACTGAGTTACAACTGAAATATGATGAAATGAAATTGTACTCTAAAAAGTTATTTCCATCTTTCATGCTAAAATCGATAAATTTAAGTTTTTTAAAAAACATTTTCGACTTATTTAGCAATGTTAGATATATACAAATTAATAATTACCCACAACTACAGAAGTGCAAATTCAAAGCTTGTTAAGTGAATTTGTCTCACCTTGCCCAAAAGTTAGAAACTTAAACTGTATCAAATGGAATTGCATTCAAATAAAGTTTCTATTTGTTTAGCAATAAAATATGCATTGATTAGCATCAGATAGAAATAGAATACCTGCAATTTTTTTTGGTATTCGGGTAGAAATAATAATGATTTTACAACACAAAAACCAACTATTTAAAATTCCACAAAGGTATTACACGCTATTTGTTTGCTACATATAGGTTGTTATATGGCAGTATGTAAAGGCATTTTAGACTACGTAAACCCTTTTTTAAAGTTCCTTTCATACATACGTGTTTGTCATCGCCCTTTGTTTTCCGTGCTAAAAACGGGGTATGGCCCACAATCTAAACTTATCGAAGTTTTATTCTATTGGCAAACGAGTTTTACCTAAATCAATTCATGAAATTTCAGGAATGCTGCCCTGACTGTAAACTATGATGAAAGTGATAATTACCACGTTAAGCACTTATATATCAGATGTTTCATTTTCACAATAACAAGAACATATATCACATCGAAAACAATGATTCACTGATTAAGTTTTAAAAAACTCCACTACATTAACTTCAACGTTTGGAATTGGAAGGCATAGTTTACAAATATATTTGGTGAATTTAAGGTACATTTTCATGTTGTCATTTTTGGTACATTTACCCAAAACAATCATAATTTGTGTCAGAAGTTAGTCAAGTTGATTGTTTATTAAAGCAGGTTTTCATCATTGCAAATAATGAAAATCTGGGTATAGTTCGAAAAGTTTTAATTATAAAGGTGCACGGATAAAAGTAATTAGGTATTACTACAAGGGACAAAATAGATACTGTTGGGTTAGTTTTCCAAAAGGATTCGTTAAAAAAAATCCAAATTAATCTTATTATATTCAAAGACTGCATGTATGTTAACTAGGTTTTCGTGCAACCAGTTATACATAAGAATTTCCTGTTATTGAAACTTAGTAGCCAGTTTTCAAGGCAACCAACCTACAAATCGATGCAGCTTACATTGCAGTCGTGGCTATGCATGTGTCGCCATCTATGACCACACTAAAGCAACTGTAAATGAATAATTTAAAACAGCGCTGCAATAAATAAGTAAAAACTAACCCTTTTAAACGCACTGCTGCGGAAAATGACGCCATCGTCGCTACCTTGGTTACTTTCACTTTTTAGTCTTGTGAACCAAATGCTAACCACCATGAAACAGCAGTGACTACATCTCAACCTTACAAGTTTAATGACAAAAATAATACCAAAAAAGAGGGGCAAACACCCAGAAAAAAAAAAAAAAACATTCAATGTTAACGACCCGCAAATACCCACCAACTTTCTTCCATCGAATGCACACGCATTATTCGTTAATTGCACCCATACGAAGAAGGGCAAATAAGTGTGACCACCAATCTTAAAGATGCGTTTCAGTACATGAATAAATGTGGAAAATTTGCGTTTGTTTTCTAGTAAATGTAACAATTATTTTTTGGTTACAGTTCTAAATAAACAATGCATGTCTTGCCAGACTTGCACATATACGAGAAGATCCATCCACGTTTCCTGTATTTTCATTTGTTCAAATTTGTTGAAATGTTTACAATTTGCAATAACGATTAATAATAAATTAATCTAATGCCTAGACACACTGTAGATGACACACGAAACGTAAATGAAGTTCTGCATACCAAATTGTCGAAACGTGGTTTCGTGAACATATTTTCATAAACAGGTTTGTCCAAATGCATTTGTCCACACATGAACTGTTTGCTCCACGCATTTCCTGACTTCATTGTAGACGATGTTTATACTAGGGTGAACAAAACGATACTCGCCTCGTAGCACATGGAGTATAAAGGCCTTGGTAGGAGCGCCTTAACCATAAAACAATGTTTCATTGATTTCCTCTGATCTTCACCAAAATGTTTCATGGAAGCACATTGTTTTGGTTAAGTTTCATGAGGCTTGGTGAGCATTCACATATCGCATATCACATATCTAGTGTGTACTAGGCATAAGCTGTTTAAAGAAGAAAAAAAGAAACTTACCCTTTCGTTGAGAGGAGCATTCTCTCTGTTTCGTTTGAGGGCTGGAAACCTCAGCACTTTTCGTGGGTAAAAACTAGGTCTTTCCCCTGGATCCATCCTTGTGATGGTACATGGATTTAGCACAAATTAAAGTCCTAGAATTAAAAAGATTCTCCATTAATTGAAAGCTCGAAGATTATGCATGGTTCAAACACTGAAACTCATAGTGGTTTACATAAACATCGAAAATTCACGATTAGCAACAAATCCCCACCTATGAGGCATTCATAAAACACACTCTTATATACTTCTTTTCTATACACTTCTATGCCGCTGTCAGCAACATGGAAGTGATGAGGGGCTTATACCCGACCTTAAAAACAAGACTTGAAGTGCGCATGCTCTCACCCTAACCTATCTGGTAGCAGACGATATTCAGTTGTGTGTGAATATGGCATTAAGTGAATTTCTGGCTTAGTTGAACCAGGCTAATGCAGGGTTAATTAACATTGATACTCTGGCAGGAATCCATTAAACTAATGCTTTTCCAAGCTTTGAGGCTAGGTACGTTCTTGCTTGAGCAGAACCATATAAGCTTTCCATTCACTTCTGTGAAATTAGCATTCCTATATGCTAATTGCCACCTTCAGGGTCATTCCAAATGCCAAGGTGATTAATTTGCATGCCTCCAACCATGCTGACCCCAAATTCTAATACCATGGCTCAGTTGAATGCAACTGAGAAAATTGATGGTCGAAGTGACCTGTCTCCATATGGCTCCACTATGCTGTGAAACCATTTGTTGAATGCGCACTGCATTGTGGGAATGCAATGACGTCAAACAGTGTTGCACCCCAATAATCCCAAAAATCACTTTAGCACATTACACACATATAAAGTCGAAAATACTTTAAAATACTCACTGTTGCTTTATTTTCACGTGTGATTAACGTAGCAGTGATCCAAAATGTGCAAGAGGACCAGTTTTCCCATCTCAAGAAATTGTAGGGAACTTTTACGGGAAAAATCCCTGGCAATACTGCCTCTGACGTCATTTACTGGGGTTTCTGCTTTTTTCTACATCCAACCATGTTTGGGGAACATGGTTGGAGCAGACGAAAACCGACAGGATTGTGAAACGAGTTCAACCTGGATGTGGCTGCCTCCATTGAACATTCAACTGCATCCAACTGAGAATGCACATCCAACCGAGTTAAAATGTGCAAGTGGAGCCAGGGTATTAGGGTGTTTATTTAGCATACCTTCAAATAGACTGACCCATCATTTCAGGGGTGTTTGGCATGCCTCCAACCATGCTAACCTTAGCTATAAAAGCGGCCTGGGATTTGGTCAGCTCATACCAGATCTGAAGTATGATGAGACCAGGAGTGTTCCTGGAGCATTGCCTGTTTGTCATCAGACTTTGGTATGATAGGACCACTCCTGGACTAGTGAGCATTTCCTGTTCACATAGCACTTTCCAAATCAAAAAGGGGTCATGATGGGCCCATATAAAGAGAGAGGAGTTACCACCACCAGACCATCTTTAAACTACCAACAAACATTAAAGTCAATTTCTAGCCTCACATTAGGCTAATTGACAGGGTTAACTAATGCTGATACTCCTGCAGGAAACAAATGCTTCTTCTGCTTTGAGGCTAGATACGTTCTTACTCGAGTAGAACCTATATAGGCTTTCCACTCACTTGATCTTCAAAATATATGAAATTATTTGGCTTTCCAACACGATGCAACTGAAATTAACATATACAATGCAGTTGGGCAAAACTTATTTAGTCATCAAACCATAGCTCCAAAACACATCCGTGGTAGAGATTATGCCACTAATGACCAAAACGGCCATGGGTCGAACAAAATCGGTGGAGGAGAAAATTTGAGGAAACTGCGACAAAAAGCCTGCTATTACATCCTCGAACGCCCGCATTTCATTCAAACCCTGGCCGGACACTACATTCTAATTTTGTGCCACTTTTATGAAAAGAGCTATGATAGACAGAATTGATAGGGGAAGTTAAGAGCACAACACGCAGTGCCATTTTTTTTTTTTTTTTTGAAATCGCGTGCCCATACACCTAGGTTCAGCAGCGTAAAAATAACTTTTTTTCAGACCATCCATGCGATAATGTTCACAAAGTACGAGGTAATACTTAAAACACGATTTGCCAAGATCGCGTAACAAGGCATAAGCCCAAATACATACTTGTTAATCTTGATATTGCCCGTGATATTTCACTGCCCAGGTGCATCACCAAGAACAGATTTAACTGTTAATTACTATACTGCATGGTCAATAGATACTACTGGTTTTTCAACTCCTCCGTTTTTCAATGGGGAAAGCGAAGTACACCTGCTCGCACTAGGTGGCGCCGTGTCATTGGTGGATCGAATTGATAATACATACATGACATGGAGGCGAAGTAGGGATACCTGCTAGCACTAGGTGGCGCTGCAGTCACCGGTGGATCGACTTGTTCACTCGTTACATGATAATCCCATAGAACCAGGCGCCACCTAGTGCGAGCAGGTGTCCCTAACTCGGTTTTTAGGGCGAGTTGGAAGACCATTAGTATAGATCGACCATGACTATAGTAAACATTAGCACTTAGTGAGCGATCAATGCCAATTAAATATTCAAAAAGTAATCAGTATAGGTTTGCTGGCCTCCTTAATTAACATGCGCAGCCGGTCACACTATGTTAAAAATGTTAATAACTTTTTATATAAATTCATTTCACAAAAAAACTCAATTGTACAGTTTTTTCACGTATTTGTTTTCAAAATCAAATAAGTCTTACATACTAGTATAGTTATGGGTGGGCTCCCTTTGTATCATGGCAATCAATATTTGCAGACAAAGTCTGCCATTGGGTGTACAATAATTCAATCTAAAGGTGCGTATTCACCAAAAAATATTAGACACAAAAACATACATATAAACTCAGATGTGTCCAGAAGTGTTTGCGAACAATGTGTCAAAAACTGACACATTTTGATGTTTCTTGATGTGTAGTAGCAATCGCTCGAGAGGCGGTCCGGATCAATGGAAAATGTGTCGTGTTAAGGCGCTTTTACCAACGACTGCTCTTGATGACGTAAAGCATTGCACCATGTGCATCCAGTTTTGAAACGTCGTCTGCGAACCTGAAAGCACTTTGTCAAATCGTCTATGTCATGAAATACAGACGTTCACGAAAGCGCTGTACCAGCCAATATGAAGCTCCGCCTTGTTTCTCTAAATGTGTCATACGTGCGTACGCTCGTGTTGTTTTTGTTTGGCTTTTTTTACGCAATTTTTGACACATGTTTGGAAAAACATGCTAAAAACTTTTAGTGTTTTTTGTGTAAGTGTATGTGTCGTCTGGTGCATACCGAGTGTATTAATAACCCAAAAGTCAATTAGAATTAAAATCATGACGAATTCCCCTCACACGACTAATTACAAAAATATTTGTCAAATGAGTTCGAAATTAAATTTCGCGAGAACTTTATAAAAATTTTTCCGGTAAACAGAATTTTCCCAACGTGGACAGTAAACGTTATCATAAACTGGTGTTTTAACACGAGTTTCAAACATAATTCCCTACTGTTTTCAGGTCACCTGCTAAATGAAATAATTATTTAGTCATTTGAACCAAATTTGTACAGGCACCACTGTTAATAGCTGAACATACACATTTCCCATAGGGACCATTCAAAAAGGACGTCCCCGAAATTCCGACAAAAAAAATTAACCCCCACCCCCTGTCCACATTGTGTCTATTTTATCGCCACCCCGTCGTAGATGTCCTTAATTTTTTTTGAAAGTAGGGTGTCCAGAATATTTGTTGAAACATCTCGCTGTCCCGACAATTTTCAACATTTTGCTGGTTATTGGAAATTTCCTGACCTCGATTGGAAATTCTATCATAAATTGGTGTTTAATACAAAGTTAGGTATAATTCCCGACTTATCCAATGTATAAAAAATTCAAGTACATTTTGGAATTGGGGACTGGCGTCCATTTACAATTCACTGACCTTTAAAATTCAAACAGAAAATCCAAAACTGATAAACACCATCATTAGTGGATGTCCTTTTTGAATGGCCCCATACATAAATCCTGAATTCATGGATTTTTGTGTACTTTAGTATATGGTGGTATGCGGGAAAATGGCATAATAGTTTAAGTGTTACGCAGCACAACATCTTGACACGAATTAAAGCTGGGATGCTGCAAAGAGTGGTTACCATAGCAACTGCATACGTGGCAATCAATATTTAAGTTCATAGGAACCCGAGAAGGTGCTTTTCCGCAAAGGAATCTTCCATTCAGTTACCATTTTTTTTGTTATATCCTCAGTGGATATAATATTAAAAAAACACGAATTCTTGAAACATAAATAAAAATAACTGCATCCGGCCATTACGCTATATTCCACATTGAATTGAGAAAAATCAAACAATTATGCAGGTGTGCCACTGGATACATGTTGCATGTTGACAAAAAAAAATATGGGATTCATATAACAATGTATATTTGCAGTATTATAGCCTACAAATTGTCGTTACAAAATTATGTAGTTCAGTTATTGGAACAGGTCTGAGAAGGAGCATCTGTTGTCAATATCAATTTGCTACAAAATCTAGGCCTACTGTTTGAACTTTTTCAATAGAGGTCTACATTACAAAACGGCGCATGTGCCATGCACGAGCGCCTCTAGTGGCCATATTTCTGGGGGGACAGCTAGTGTTGTCCGTATAGCATTTAGATTGATTTTCGTCTTTTTGTAACGAATTTTATGGATATATGAGATTTTTAAAGTGAGTTTTTGAAATATGATAGTGGAAATTCCACTTTAAAAACGTGTAGGCCATTTTATTTAAACAAAACGGCGTTTTATTTGAATTTCACCACGCGTTGCACT
>JAQGBW010006542.1:0-10479 GCA_034698625.1 Julus scanicus
AGTGGAAATAAGGGAAGACCTCGTAAGGAATACAAAATGGTTGCTGCACATGCTAACGAAATGGAAGAGGATTTTGCTGGCCTTAGGGAAATTTTGATGCAAGATGTTCTAAATGGATCTGATGTGTCTGCTTGGAAGATGGCTATTCGAACTGAGTTTTGTTTAAACATCAAGAATAGTTCATGAAAGCTGGTTGATCGACCTGAAGGAGCTCAGCCCATTGGATGTCGTGTTATTTTGTGCAATAAATACAACACTGGTGGTACACTGGAACAGCGCAAGGCTCGTTTTGCTGCAAAAGGTTACTCTCAAAGACCTGGGATTGACTTTCATGAAACAGCTGCACCCGTTACTTGCCTACATTCTATCCATACATTGATAATGCTCGACGTTAATCTTGGTTTGGAAGTGCATCAAATGGATAAGGCTACTGCATTTCTAAATGGTGATATCGATGAAGACTTGTACATGGAATTACCTGACATGATGGCAGAAATTTTTCATGATATCCTGGAGATTTTGAAAAGCGCCGCATCCCAATTGACCGAATTGCAACAAGGTTGTGATAACGTTTGTTTTCTCCAGAAGGCTCTATATGGATTACGTCAAGCTGGCCGTCAGTGGTTTACAAAGCTTGATAAATGCCTCCGTCAGTTGGGGATGCAATCATTACATGCTGATCCTTGCATCTTTTACCTGTATGCAAATTCGGTCATCACTTTTCTTGCTGTCTATGTGGATGACATTACTGTCGCGTGTAATGATTCCACTTTCTTAAAACAGTTGAAGATGGATCTTGCTGGTCAATTTGCCATGCGCGACCTTGGCAACCTCCATTACATGTTAAGTATTGAATTTACATGCCAAAGCGAGGGGGTGATTGCAAAGTCTCAGGGGAAATATACAGAGGACATCTTGAAACACTTTGGCATTGAAATTTGAAAAACCAATTGCAACACCTATTGATGCTAATCACAAAATCTCCAAACCAGAAAATACAACAGAATGCATTTCAAAATGAGCACGGATGACGCAAAATTTTATTTGTCATTTTTGGGGCCCTTCGGAGTCGTTTTTTGGGATTTTTCTTGCAGACCCATTCAATTGCCGGCCCAGTCAAGACAGGAGAGAGCAGATCACAGATGTCGACGATCTGGTCCTGTGGGGGCCGCCACGAGGGAGACGTCCTTTTCAGGACTCAGGACTGGAGGGTCCCAAAGGCATGTAGGTGATGCCAGGAATCTGGGGACTAGGGGTCCAAGTATGTTACCTCTCTGTTGCCCCGAGCTGACCAGCATTCCGATAAAAGGTTTGCTGGGAAGCTCGAGGTTGCAGAGAGGGCAGTCTGGATTTGGTGTGTACCGAAGTGGTCACCTGTCTTTTTGTTGTGCGAGCTTGGGCGCGGAGTTTTTAAGCTTTTGTCAGGGTCAGCGGAGTTGCGGCTCGCAGGTTAAGTTTTGCTTTTTCTTATTTTGTTTCGTTACGTGTGTATAAACACAGTTTATGGATATTCGGTGCCCGGCTATCTTTTATCTTTAACTCGCTTTGGTCCTTCGGACATAACACCTTCCATCATTTAAAAAAGTATCAAGCAATGAGAATGCATATAGTAGTGGTTACTTATTAGCAAATCATGTGCTTGTGTTCTTAATTTGCCAGTTTGCCATGCAACATATGAGGACTAAACAAAACTGCATGGAAAGTTTTGTCAATGGTTGATCCTCCATTAAATATGCCTGGCATATTCTATTATTGAATTTCATAATCCAAGCAATTCTGCTATAATACTAACTTGAAATGTACTTTCAAATGTATTGAAAGGAGGATTGAAACCTATCCTTATCAATAGGTAAATTTGCAACAACACTCACAGCCAAACAAAAAGAGAGTAAATAAAAATAAAAATTGTTTAAAATAGCCTGATAAATCAGCAAGGTCATTTGCTTGTCATTTTTCACATTAAAATAGTAAATTTTTTAATTTATATTATTATTTGAATTTTTGCACTTACAACTTGCCTATTTCATGCTGCCCCCTGCTGGCAGCATGTGCAAAATAACGTCCTATGTAACCCTGCTCTAGAGGCTACAAAGACCTAAAACGTTATCATTTTCGTCTGGTTTTTAGCGTGGAAAGGACGTTTCGAAGTGATTTTAGGTGCCTCACTGCAAAATTGTTTACAGAATTTCACGTCAAAACACCAATTTTCATTGGTTCTGAGTTGAAAATAGGGCATGTCCTTGCACGAAAGATGACAACGTCAGACGGCCAAGAGAATAACAAATGACATAGACTTAGATAGAGTGCCACACACCCTACCTCTGCCTTGTTAACCAATGAAGCAAATTGAACCTGTGGCAGCCATGTTGGAGGATGGAAAAACATACAGATACACTCAATAAACGCATTGTACTAACAAGGATTTTCTCTTGTTGATACTCTTGTTTTTATGTGAGTACCTGTGATTTTTTATGTCTTAATTAAAGTTTGCTGTCTTTTTAGTGCATTTTTGTACGTTTATGACCCTATGTGTATTTTTAGGCAAAATGCAGTTTTTGTTAAGGCCTACAACTGACCCAATAGAAGTGGACGAGATGAGGTTTCATTTTACAGGTAAGTGAACAGTAAATGTACCAAACTATGATCTGTACACTTTACTTCAGAATGCTTTTCAATTGAAACAAATAGGTATGCGTTAGTTTCCACTGCTGTTCCAAGTATATCCAAATTTTCAGAGCCACGAAGAAGTTTGTTTTGTTTGTTGTTTGTTTGGTTGATTTTTAACGTTGGCCTATTTCTGCCACACGAAAGCAAAACACCAACGCCAGGGGATGAGCTTTCAACACCTACCTGGGAATTTAGCCTACGAGGGGGACTTCCACCCTCTCTCGAGTGGGACTTCCACCCCCTCTCGAGGGGGACTTCCAACCCCTCTTGTGGGGTCTTTAAGGTGCTACAATCAACACCGGACCTTGGTTTAAACTCTCATCTGAAAGAGCTGCCACTTAAGGTTTTTCTCCAATCCGTAAAATTCCTACCGACCTGACCTGGGAGCAAACCCAGCATCTTAGGATCGAGTCGCAAGAACATAACCCACTCGACCACTGGCGTCAGCCCCATGAAGAAGTGAAGAGCATCACACATGGAGGCTATATAAAAGGCTGCAACAGGGGAGATTACTGTGTTAGTAGGCTTGGAAGAGGCTGGTTGTATAACCTTGAATGTCAATCCATGAGATTTTTGTAATAAATTATGGATAAATTTAAACTCACAAGCTACAGCTGTCTAATCACATTATTTATTTTTAAGTTTTAAGCAGGTTTCAGGTAGAAATGCAGTCATTTTTTTAAACATTAAGCTTAACAATTTAAAGCATTTTTGTTTGATTTATTTAAACAATGATACTATTTGTTATAAAGTTTTCTAGTTTGTGTCTTTCTTGGAGAATATACTGCTCAGGGCTGATTAAAAGACAAGAGTCAAGAAGAAGCAGAGGGCGACAACACAAATTAAAGTACAAGTAATTAAACGATTAAATAAAACAATTACAAATAACTTAAGTTGTGCTTTGAACGAGCAGGAAATCTGCATAGAACATTTATTTATATTAGGTAATGCCTATCAATCTTTAGAGATCTTTGGACCTCCAAGAATTGTTGCTTGAAACATGAGTTCAGGGGTAAAATAATCGTAGGTTTTTTTTAGTTACAAGGGGCAACAAAAAGTTTAAAATAAAAGTATAAAAATTGATTACTATTAGCGTAGTGTTGACGAACTGCAGTGGAGAGAGATACGTCTCACCTCGAGGAGAGCTGGGGCCAATAGACCTAATCTGAAGGTTGCTGGTTACTACATCAGCCCTAAAAGGCAGTGGGCAGTGACTGTAGATTTTTGACACCATGACGTCATGATGTCCAGCAGAGGAGCCAGAGCCGCCACAAATCGATTAGCAATGATTGTCATTGTCATTTATTGTGAAGCATTTACTGTCTGTCCACTAGCTATTACCTGTGAAATGAAACTTCATCTTGTCCACTTGAAAGAATCTGATACTTATGAAGTAGCAAAATCTCCACACATTGTCAGACACACTATCTCTAAGCCTTGATAATCTGTCTGTTTACTGTTACTAGTTATTGCTAACTAGAAATCTCCTAATCCCTATATTCGGGATACAGTATCAAACCCACTTTGAACCTCATGATACTGCAATCACGGTTCCTCAAGAATAATTCAAGCCGGGAATAAACCTTGCCCAAATCAGAGTACGAGCACCTAGCTAAATCCTTATTCTAAGTCCCGTAATCCCAACTTTCTTCCCTTTAACATGACCTCAGCTCACACTTAAACAATCAGGGCCTCTATTTCTTCGTATTACTCCATAGCAAGAAAAACACGATTATGTGAAAAACCAACTGATCACTTTATTCAGCCAGGTATAAAAATGGATATAAAAATATGGTGAGGGCCCCAAGCAGAATCCGCAAGGGCGTTCGGAACTTCTGGGACTAATCAACGAGTGTAACAAAGAACGCCCCAGAAGAATCTCCTCAACAAATAGCAGATACAAAAAATACAATTAACAATACAAATTTTGGAATAAACTATATCTTTGGCATAAAGGGGTCCAGATCAGTCCCAAGTATAATGAATAACAAGTATCCCAGAGATAAAAAAATGTTATATAGTACTTTGCAATTGCACAGCCCTGGAGATCAAGATCTGATCTTGAGACAGGTCACCTAGGTGCAGCCAGCCAAAATTCCAGGTAATATGGATCTTAACAATCCTAACACAGGTGCAATAAATTGCCAGGTTCTCAGTCCGAGACTCTCAACTTCAAAAATCGACAAGGATTCGACAATGGATGGTGGAATCTGAGAGATTAACAGAATGTAAATCTCTAGGTTTCGATGGAGAGCCTCCAAAAACTTTAACTAAAATGTAACTAAAATTTTCATTTTTACTCACTCAGGTTCCTCGAGAGTACCTTACTGTTACTGATTTCTGTGCTGGGAAGACTCACATTTCCGGCTGAGTGCCACCTTTATACTCTTCATAGAGACCAAAAGGTGGACCCAGCCCTACTCCATTAGGTAAGCTGTTTTTAATTACTGGTGCAGGTGCAGGAGGCTTAAGTGCCCAATGGGTTAATTGGGCCGATGCCCAGGTGACTTAGCTTTGAGGTAGTTATGGAGCCCTGACATCACACATGTGACTAGTGGGCATTCCAAGTGGGGGAGAGTTAGGGCCTCTTTGGCAACCTCATTTGTGGTAGCCACTCTGGCTTTATCAGGTGCCTAGGTAATCCCTGGAAAAGCACTGTGGTGCCTCTTGGTCTGGGACTGACCCTACAAATAGTGCCCCTGGAGCATGACAGCTTCCCCTCCTAAATAAGTTAATGATTCAGGTGAGTTCCAGCCATCAGCTGCTTAGGGATGGGGTGAACAAGATTACCCCAGGGGTCTCAGTGTCAATTATTACCTAGGCTTCACACTTCTATTTGTGCAGGTGCACCAAGAGCTTGGCATTTTCTTGCAGAAAAATTATGTACCTAAGGTCAAGGAAATATCCAACATTCACTCAAAATACACATAAAATGATCAACTAAAAAACATCACAGGTACTTACATGAAAACAAGTGTATCGACAAGAGAAAACCCTCGTTTGTACGATGCGTTTATCGAGTGAATCTGTATGTTTTGCCATCCTCCAACATGGCTGCCGCAGGTTCAATTTGCTTCACGGGAGGGGAGAGTCGATCACTATTCTAGTTATATCTTATTAAAAAAACACTGTCCCCGCGCTCTTTTCTGGCAGCCGGCCAGTGTGTGTGCAAACGCCCATAGGTAGTAAGTAAAGTATTTAGCAGAGCCACCGGCCCACCTGCCTTTCGGCTAATGGCAACTAACTAATAAGCAACTAATAAAAGCAACACTAATAAAAGCATTAGCAAGAGGCTAGGTTTGGTCATACTTGTAATCAACTCAACCTGCAAATGTAAGAAAACGAGATAAGAATTTCTGGCAGTGTGTCTGGGTAACTAGTCAAGTCAGATTGCCCCAAGGCGACAATGTCATGAAGCCGGTCACATTCAGTCAGACGTATGGGCAGGGTGCAATTAAACAGAATATGGTCAAAGGTGTCCTCCCCATTGCCACATGGGCAGGTGCCATCTCCAGGTGTCAGGTTGAACCGCTTGAGATAGGCATTGAATGGGCCATGACCTATCAATAGTTGAGCCCCCTTTGCGGAAATTGGCTCATGAAGTATGTCAACGTTGCTGATGTATTTGAACATGTTCCTGCCGGTGAGAGACTCCTCCCAGAAGGTCTGCCAATTAAGTTTCATCTGTTTTCTGAGAATAAGTTTCACTGAAGTAATGGGGCATTTGCAATCCAGGGAGTCAGCCAAGTGGGTGGCATCCTTAGCAAGGATGTCAGCTCGCTCATTATCCTGGAGGCCAGCATGAGCTGTAACCCATTGAAGAGTGACGCGTTTCTGCTGAGCTTGTAGAGATTTAAGGTGAATCCAGGTCCAGTGTGCGTCCTCATGCGCATAGCTACCAGAAGATATGGCTTGCAGGGCTGATTGCGAGTCGGAGCAGATAGTAGCCCCTGTTTAGTCATCTTCCCTCTGAAGCAGCAGGAAAACTGTTCTGCAAATGGCATGCAATTCAGCCTGGAATACGGAGCAGTAGTCAGGTAGGCGAAACATTCAATGGCCCTATTCGGTTCCTCCGCGAAAATGCACCACTGCTGCCCTGACTTGGAGTGGCGGGCACATAGATAGGACGTTGGGTGATGTCCAGTAGGCCCTGCATATTGCCAGTAGAAAGGGCCGTTGCATAGCAATGAGCCTGCGTGAAATGCAAGGTGCTGAGGATTGCCTTCCCAAATCTCCACTCTAAAGGTCAGCATGGGTAGAACTGCACGCTCTTATATGTCTTTGCAAACTGCTGTCGTGATGCCCCAAGTCTTGCCACAAACCGCAAACAGCCTGGAAGCCACCCTGGAGGCTTTGCTCTGTAAGTGCTGTATGTGGCTTGTCCAACCAAAGCGAGAGTCGATGATGATACCCAGGTATTTCACCGTGTTGGTACGAGTAAGTGTTCCCCCATCAAGGCTTACAACTGGTGTATCCTTGGTCCGCGTGGCAGGGTGAAAGATTCCTTGGGTTTTGTCGACCCCATATTCCAATTTAATTCTAGATGCCGAGGCTTTACAGCATGTCCAGATAGTGTCCCACTTGATCTCAAGTCTACGCATGGAAAGTCCAAAAAGTAGAAGTGCTGCATTATCCGCAAATGCCTGGGAGACGTCAAATGGACCTAGGTGGGGTTTGACAGCGTCGAACCAGGACTTCATTAGGACAAGCCATAGGACCGGTCCTAGACAGGAGCCCTGTGGGCAACCTTTGGAGGTAGGTAATGACTCATCAAGTATCATAATTGTTCTGCCTTTCAGGAAGCCTTGGATGGTATGATAGAGGTCTCCAGGACACTGAAAAACACGTAGCCAGTGCAGGGTACCAGGAATTGTTAGAAGCGTTTTTGATATCCAACAGCACTGCAAGACAGTGATGTTGGTGCTGTTTGCCCTCCGCTACCTTGGAGACATAGTTGTGGACAGCTGCTTGAAGGTGTCTCCGATGTCGAAATCCAAACTGATGTTCTGACAGGAGGTTGTTTGACTCCAAGAAAAATTGTAATCGCTTAGCTAGGAGTTTGTCCAATACCTTCCCCAGGACAGGGAGGAAGCATATAGGCGAAACGAGCCAGGTGTTGCTTTGGGTAACCAGACAATTGTACTTATTTTTCAGCATTTGGGGAAAATGCCATTGCGGAGACAGTTGTTAAGTAGACAGGTCCAATCCCTGTGGCAAGCCCTAAAGACCCACTTCAAACTCACAACAGGAAATGCATCCACTCCATGTGCTTTGTTTGGGTTAAAGGAATCCACCACACCACGCAACTCTGCTTCGGTAATCTTTATGTCATTTGCAGTGTTGTATGAAACTAGTAGCGCTCTTCGCATAACTCTTTGCATCCGGGTATCTGTTGCCGGGTCATCCTCCGGGAAGTATTGCGCCACAAGTTCCTTTTGTGTCTCTTTAATGTTAATAGTAAACGAACCATCAGGCCTCCGGATGCTCGAGATGCATGTTGCTTTTCTGCGATTTCCCGCGAGGATCTTGTAGGGTAGGCCAAATGGGTCTTTGCTGGCAGCTTTCTCACAGTACCGTTTCCAAGAATGTAATTTACTGTGAGCGATTTCAGCCTTGTATTCCTGCCTGAAGTCCCGGTAGCGATTGGCGGCAACTAGAGCAGTTGCCCCCTGACGATGGGCCTGCCACACCTTCCGAGCTTTGTTCACAAGGTGCTTCAGGCGATCCAGGTCTGGATTCCACCAGGCAGTACGATGGCATTTGGTAGGTGCTCCAATGGGCATAGAATTTTCACAAGCACGCACACACAGGTCTTGGAAGTTCTGAGCTTGTTTTTCAGCATTCCCTGCAAGGGTTTGGGGAATTCCTTGGTGGATAGTTTCCACAAACACAGGCCATTTAGCCTGCTTCCAGTTAAATTTTTGGCTGGTAGATGGGCTGTTTGGAGTATTATTGACTCGCCCTTGGAAGGTTATAACAATGATTTAGTGATCACTGAGGGACTCTTCCTCGAAAAAGGTCCATTGAGCTGGTGATAGACCTATTGAAAGGGTAAGGTCTATGAAGCCACGGGCTCTCGTAGTGAGAAAGGTAGGGCCCAAGCACGGTCTATTGTGGAGATGCAGGCCCTCTTGCACGATGAGGTCCATCACAAGAGCGCCTCTATGGTCGTTTGTCGAGCTACCCCAGGCAGGATGCTTTGCATTGAAATCTCTTACTATAAGTGTAGGTAGGTGGTGGGTAAGCAGAAGAAGCCTTATGTTTGCCAGAACATGGTCGAAACAGACATCCGAGTCCACATACACATTGACAAGAAGCCACTTTTTATCAGCTTTTTCCACAAGGACAGCCACCAAGTTGTCATCCCCAATCTCAGACAGGTGCATCATCTGTTACAAACTCATATTGACGGTCCTCACTTTCGCACTAGTGTTTTGTGGCATTACAACTTCCCTCTAGGATTGGGTGCTCACACCATGGTAGGGTTCCTGGATGCATACAAAATCATATTCAGATCCGAGATATTGTTCTAGAGCAGTCGAGGCCCTGCCCTTCCCAGCGTTAAGCTGAAGAACTTTAATGGATAACTAGCCATAATTGGTTTGGCTACGTAAAAGGTTCTCTCGCTGAAGTTAAGTAGGGCACTTCGGGTCGTTAACAGGATGAGCTTTTTGCTGAAGGGGCACCTTCTGAGCCTTACAGTTAGGGCAGTCTAGTTCATTTTTACATGTAGATGTGGCGTGGTTTCCTCCACAACGGATGCATTGGTTCTTACTCTCAGTGCAGGGGACGGCCTTGTGTCCAAATTGGTTGCATCGAAAACAACGTGTCACTGAGATGTATTCATGTAGAATATGGAAAGTCCATCCTATCCGGATCCGCTCTTTCTGTTTAAGTACTTGATGCATGGAAGGGGAGACCTGCACGACGACATTCTTCCTTCGGGGGTTTCTGCAGGTTGACTCATTAACTATTTTGAGATGAGAGTCAATCAGTCCTGTTAAGGTGTCGAAAAGAACTTCATTCGCAGCCTTGATCGCTGGGAGCAGGTCCGCAGTAGCAATGTCACTATCCACCCCGGAAATGAGTAGGCAAGGGTTTCTCGAGGCAGGGATTATAGCTACAACATTAGGACATTTTTTTCAGCTCCGTTTGTAGGCGTTCACGCTGCTCATCAGTGGTGCAATTTACGATGAAGTCCCCCTTATGGTTTGTCCAACAGGAAGCAATGTCTCCGACTTTTCGTATGTCCACCTTACTCTGGACAAGACTCTTAACCTCGGCCCCACTGATTTCAGGAGCTTTGCTGGTGATGATTGTTGTGAAGCGAGGAGAAGCGTTGGTTGCTGGTTTAACAACACTATATGTTCTGGGTTTCTCCACCCCCTGGACATTTCTGGCTGTAACCTTAGCATAGGTTGTCTTGTCCAGGGCTGGCTGCTCCCCTTGGACCATGGCACTTGGCTGGATGGGATGTGACAAGGCCTGGGTGTTAGTACCTGTAGGCATAGTTGACGGGCCTGGGTGTTAGTACCTGTAGGCATAGTTGACGGGCCTCCAGGGCGAAGCAGTAGTTCCTGGTTTGTGTTGACAAGAGCCATGTACCGCACCACTAGCTCTGATGCAATCTGGACCATGTGATGTACTCAGTGGCGGCTCGTCCATAGGCACTGCGGAACTGCAGCACCCCCAATCACTGGATAGCATCGATAACATTTCATATAATGAGTCTTTCTTCTTTAATTGTTTCTAATTGAATTATTTTTAATATATTTTTTAATTTATTTAACTATAACTCTTTAGCAATCCCAC
>JAQGBW010006543.1:0-10478 GCA_034698625.1 Julus scanicus
CAGCCATTCTTCCCGGGAGATAATCCACCTACAAACCGATCACTTACCGGGAGGTGTCCCAAAACGCGCCCAATGTCTTTTGTCGTGGGCAGAAGACAGTTGCTACTGTTCTTGGCCACTTTTTGTTTTTAGAACTAGGATTTCCATAGTTAGGTTTTTAGGAATTTTGATTTTTGTGACCATGTGGTCCCACTGGTGGGAAGTTTATTTAGGGGTCTTTTCAAGAAAAATTAGGGGGCAGGTCTCCCAATGTCCATCCCAAAGAAGGTTGATATGTGACTACAATTTTTTTGTTTTATTTATTCTTGTCTGCGTTGTTGCCTGTGATATGTTGCCTGACACTGTTGTGATGTCTGATATGTTGCCTGACTGTTGTGATGTTGTCTGCTATGATGCTTGTGATGTTGCCTGACTCTGTTGTGATGTTGCCTGTTATGTATTGACTGAAATGTTGTCCGACTGCTGTGATGTCTGCTTTATTGCCTGTAATGTTGTCTGTTGTGATGTTGTCTGGCTATATATTGCTGTAATGTTGTCTGTTTTGATGTGATCTGCTATGTTGCCTGTGATGTAGTCTGACACTGTTGTGATGTTGTCTGCTATGTTGCCCGACTGTTGTGATGTTGTCTGCTATGATGCCCGACTGTTGTGATGTTGTCTGCTATGATGCCCGACTGTTGTGATGTTGTCTGCTATGATGCTTGTGATGTTACCTGCTATGTTGCCTGTGATGTTGCCTCTGTTGTGATGTTGTCTGCTATGATGCTTGTGATGTTGCCTCAGTTGTGATGTTGTCTGCTATGATGCTTGTGATGTTGCCTGACTCTGTTGTGATGTTGTCTGCTATGTGTTGTCTGACTGCTGTGATGTCTGCTTTATTGCTGTGATGTTGTCTGTTGTGATGTTGTCTGCTTTATTGCCTGTGATGTTGTCTGTTATGATGTGTGCTTTATTGCCTGTGATGTTGTCAGTTGTGACGCTTGTGATGTTGTCAGTTGTGACGCTTGTGATGTTGTCTGCTGTGTTTGGTTGCCCTATGTTGTCGTCTGCTGTGATATCTGCAATGTTGTCTGCTATAATGCCTGCATATGATGTTGTCTGCTATGTATACCTGTGTTGTTGATTTCTGTGATGTTGTCTGCTATGATGCCTGCGCATGAACTCCGCGCTGATGTTGTCTGCCTTTGATACCCGCGATGTCTTCAGATGTTATCCCTGCCTCTGTTATTGTACCTTTGTCGAGTGTCGGATGTTCCGATGTGTCCTAATGTCGTAACCATGCCCTAATTGTTCTCTTTTTGTCATGTCAGGTGCTGCAATGTGGTGGTTAACAAGGTTATTACTGACAGTGGCAATTTTGACGATATGGCACACGGCAAGGATGGAAGGAGTCAAGGTAAGAAGACCGTAGTCTCTCGCTATGTACATCTTAAACTGCGTACGCGTTTCAGCTAAGATTTGCAAATGGGTCTTAATGGGAGTCTAACGAATGGTGCCGTGTTTCCGTGCCATGCCATAATTTCAGCTAAAATTGTAAAAAAAACTTGGCGGTGCTGAATAATTCATGGCGCTGTAAGAGATGGCCTTAGGCCTAACGTGGATTATGGAAAACGCGGCATTCATTTAGTCAAGTGGCTTATGCGTGTCTCGTTTTTGCGAGTGTTTTCAATTTTAACGCACCGAAGCAGTCCTGATTGTCAGAGGAAATGATGGATGGATGAATATTGGGAACACTGCCGCACGGTCCCGCACCGCGCTATTATGCCGTAGAAGATTATGAAGCGAAAACATCCGAGAGTTTTGATTCGCAGCATCTTGCGAGAATTAGTCAAATTGAAACATGCGCAGTTTCTTAATCGTAGCGCCATCGCTGTTGATAAATGGATTGTTTTGCGCGATACGTGTATGACTAGGACAGGAAGGAGAGATAACCTTCAGAGATTTGTCCTTCAGAGACGGTAGTTTGCTCTTCAGAGCTTGTCCGCTGCCCTTCGGAAGTAGCGGCTTGCTTATCATAAGCAGTACCCTGCTTTTCAAACATAGTCTTGTTCTTCAGAGGCTCTTGCAACATCTTGCTCTTCGGAGGCTCTTGAAGTATCTTGTTCTCCGGAGGCTCTTAGAGTATCTTGTTCTTCGGAGGCTCTTGAAGCATCTTGTTCTTCGGAGGCTCTTGAAGTATCTTGCTCTATGAAGGGTCTTGAAGCATCTTGTTCTTTGGAGGCTCTTAAAGCATCTTGTTCTTTGGAGGCTCTTGAAGTATCTTGCTCTTCGGAGGCTCTTGCGGTATCTTGTTCTTCGGAGGCTCTTGCGGTATCTTGTTCTTCAGAGGCTCTTGCGGTATCTTGTTCTTTGGAGGCTCTTAAAGCATCTTGTCCTTCGGAGGCTCTATAAGCCTCTTGTTCTTTGGAGGCTCTTGAAGTATCTTGCTCTTCGGAGGCTCTTGAAGTATCTTGCTCTTCGGAGGCTCTTGAAGCATCTTGTTCTCCGGAGGCTCTTGAAGTATCTTGTTCTTCGGAGGCTCTTGAAGCATCTTGCTCTTCGGAGGCTCTTGAAGCATCTTGTTCTCCGGAGGCTCTTGAAGTATCTTGTTCTTCGGAGGCTCTTGAAGCATCTTGTTCTTCCTCTCCAGAGGTTCCTGTTGTGCCTTGTTTATCAGAGCTCTTGTCATGTTCATCATGTCCAGGGTTTTGTTCTTCGGAGTTCACGGATTTGTCCTTTAGAGGTGGTAGTTTGCACATCAGAGCTTGTCCACTGCCCTTTTGAACTAGTGAAGGCCTTGTTCGTCATAAGTAGTGCCTGTTGTTCAGACCTATAATCTTGTTCTTCGGAGGCTCCTGACGTATCCTGTTCTTCCTCTCCAGAGGTTCCTGATGTGCTGTGTTCATCAGAGCTTCTGACTTGATCATCATGTCCAGGGTTTTGTTATTCAGAGGTTCTTGTAGTGTTTGCTCTCCGGAGGGTCTTGTAGTAGTTTGTTCATCAAAGGTTCTTATGTTTTTTTCTTCCGAGTTTCTTGTAGAGTATTTTGTTCTTCAGAGGTTCTTGTAGTATTTTGATCATAAGATATTCTTTAGTGCTTTGTTCATCTGAGCGATTGACTTATTCATCATACCTTGGTCTTCGGTGGTCTTGAGGTTCTTGTCTTCATATTTAGTGCCTCGAAGAGCAAGTGTCATGTTTGTAGTGTTTTTTTTCCAGTTTTAACGCTGCTATAAAGTGTTTTCAAATTTCTGTCATGGCAACGTTTGTTAGCATCTCGTAGCGTATCGTTGCAGCCGTTAGTCTGTTTGCCGAAGACACGTCGATATATCGCGGTATTATTGCATTATTAAATTAAGGTACTAAATTAACAATTCATCACCCAGGAGGGAGGGAGAAAGAGAGAAATGTTTGCTTCGGTGTAGATGTGGTTAAAGCTTAAAAATTAACTTTTTCAAGAAATTGTGCGGTGTTCTGCATTGATCATCGATACATGAGTCGCGGATCGGTGTTGGCTGGTAAAGGGGGAAGACATTGGAAGGAAAGAAACATGGGGAGGTCGATGTAAGTGTATCGATTAGCTCTTAGGCTTAAATGATTTTATGCCCATAGCAGAACCCCTCAGATGTTGTTTTTGTTGTAAGGGTTCTGCAAGCGTGCCATAAACCCGCTTTCTGTATGCAATATGCGTTTTTACGACAATCCTCGGCAATCACTCCGTAGCGTAAAACTTGCGCACAATCACCGTGAATCCTCGTAAAGAATAACTAACGTCGGTTGCCTCGTATGTTCCAGCGCTATCAATACCCCTTTTTCTGTAATTCCATCCAAAAGCCTAACTTCCATTTTAACAATCTTCTTGCCTCGGCTGTCGTTAGATTCTCTCTAGGTCAACTCTTACGTAGTTAGACCAATCTCAATTATAAAGTAATCCGGTGAAATTGGCTTTCGCGCGAAGGTTTAGATAAAAAGGATTCTTTGAATAGCGCAACTTAATAAAACCATGATGCTCGTAGCGAAACACAGTTTTCAATTAGGAGCATTCACACCGGCCGCTGATTTCCAAGTTTTGTAAAAGGTAGCAAAATCCTAATGAGCACAATCAGTTTGCATTATCTGACCAATCCTAACAGTAAGTGCTCGTATCATCCGACTAATCGTAAGGGTGAAACTTGCATCATGATGCCTGTTCTTTAAAAGTCAACATTTCTTGCCCTATTTGTTGTGTTTTTACCACTTTTTAATTGTCCTATGATCTTTTGATTGGACCTCCCATAATGGTCAACTTAAGGCGATATTTTTGAACTATAGTTTCAAGTCTGGCCACAATGTCATGCATAGTGGCGACAAAGTCTAGCCTCGCACAATCTCCATGAGCTAGCCTCGCAATCTTTATGAGTTAGCCTCCCACATTATTCATGACTTAGCCTCTCTCACTCTTCCACATTTCATGATTTAGCCTCTCTCACTCTTCCACTTTACATGATGTAGCCTCTAACGCTTCATGAGCCTCTAATCTTCTGTTCTTTATGAACTGGCATCGCACACCCTCCATGAGCTAGCCTCGCAATCTTTGAGCTAGCCTTTTCATGAGCTAGAATACCCTGTTCTTCAAGAACTGGCCTCTCACACTTGATGAGCTAGCCTCTTGCACTCTTCATGAGCTAGCCTCCCACACTCTTCATGAGCTAGTCTCCCACACTCTTCATGAGCTAGTCTCCTGCTCTTCATGAACCGGCCTTGCACACTCCATGAGCTAGCCTCTGACTTGTCATGATTTAGCCTCGCACACTCCATGAGCTAGCCTCGCAATCTTCATGAGGTAGCCTCTTACTCTTCATGAACTGGCATCTCACATTCCATGAGCTGCCACACTTTTCTTGAACTAGCCCCTCACATGCTTTCTGAGCTAGCCTCTTACTCTTCATGAGTTAGCCTCTGTCGTGCTTCATGAACTGGCCTCTCACACGTCATGAGCTAGCCTCTTGCACTCTTCATGAGCTAGCCTCTCCCACTGTTCAGAGCGCATCCAGGCACATCCTCACAGCCACCTTATTTGGCGGCAACCACGATACTTCAAAAACATTTGTGACTGTCATATTGAAGTCAGGAAGGTTCGGATAAATGGAATTCACCGTATTTACTGCAAAAAAGCTCGCCGGTATGAAAAGCTAGGAATTAATTAAAAACATAAGCCAAAAATAATTACGCTCCTGCGCGTCCATATACTTTTAATACACGCAGCGCTTTTCTAATTATTTCCGTTCTTCATTTAAAGTGCATGTTAATTATTGGCATGCAGAAAACTTGAATTAATTGAAAAGAGGGAGACTAATAATGAAGGTAAAAACTGTGCGAAAGAGTTCTTTGGAAGTTATCTGCAAATTTACCCCCAGTCGCATCCGCCCACCAAATATTCAGCGATTGAGAAGGGTAACGAGTCCCAAAGATGTCTTCGCGAGCATCTTGCGCACATCATCCTTATGATTGGATGAAGTCTCTTGGTCGCAAGATGGTTAATATGGCCATATATAAATTTTCCATCAGGGTTATTTCGACTAATGTCACGGTAATCCGTACTCGTAGTTTAAAAGTGATTACAGCACCGAGTGTTCTTAATGCCGGTCTAACAGCCCAATTAAGCTAAAAATGGATTGCGATGATGACCTTTCCGCAACAAGGCCTTCTGTTGCCAACTTGTTTCTGCACAATTAACTAACGCGAACGTCCATTTTCAAATAACGAAACAAGTCCGGTTTTAATTGTTTTCCAGCAATTATCATCTGGTAGTAAATAGTCGTTCTTGTCACTTTATTTTCTGTTCCGCAACGCTACACACTCCACACCGATGGGCTCTTGGCTCTTTGCATTTATGACAACTGCACTAAGCCTGTCACTAAGGTCACGTACTCGTAACTTGCATTTTCATATATTGCCGTACGTGTTTTCAGATATATACGTGTGTTCAGACGCAATTAGCAGGACGGTCAAATCGGCATTCAGCAGATGATGTAACAATTCCATTGAAAATAGGGAAGAGGAGGAGTTGTACCTTTTTGGTAGACACGGGAAGTCAAGTAACACTCTTTTGTGGGGAAAATGGTAAGACAACCTAACCTCAACGCAACATGGGGTAACAATGTTGGGCCAAATTTATTGTTGATTCTTAACTTTTGCCTATTTCTGCAACTAAGTCACCAATGCCAGGAGATGAGCCTTCATCATCTACCTGGAAATGTTGCCTACAAGGGGTACTTCCATTCCCTCACGAGGGTCTTTAACATGCAACAATAAACATCGGACTTCGGTGTAAACTCTCAATTGAAAGATGAGTTACTTAAGGAATTTCTCCCATCCGTAAAAATTGCCACCGACTTCGACCGGGGTGCAAACCCCGTATCTTAAAATCGAGAGGCAAGTAACCTAATCGACCGCTGTTGTCGGCTGTTGGTCAAATGCAAATAGCCCAACTGCCCAAGTGAAAAGTTTGAGTACCCCTAATATGAAAACTAAGCAGTTAAAAATACGATAAAAGTTTTTTCATCGACAGTGCTTCGGTGGTTCCACAATATGGCGTCTTTGCACCTTCGTAATAGGTGTGGCCTATGAATTTGAACACTTCTTTTTGTAGACTTCTTCTTGAAGACTTCTTCTGGAAGACTTCTTTTTGTAGACTTCTTCTTGAAGACTTCTTCTGGAAGACTTCTTTTTGTAGACTTCTTCTGGAAGACTTGTTTTTGAACACTTCTTCTGGAAGGCTTCTTTTTGATGACTTCTTCTGGAAGACTTCTTTTTGATGACTTCTTCTTGAACACTTCTTTTTGATGACTTCTTCTGGAAGGCTTCTTTTTGATGACTTCTTCTGGAAGACTTCTTTTTGATGACTTCTTCTGGAAGACTTCTTTTTGATGACTTCTTCTGGAAGACTTCTTTTTGATGACTTCTTCTGGAAGACTTCTTTTTGATGACTTATTCTTTAACACTTCTTTTTGATGACTTCTTCTGGAAGACTTCTTGAAGGCTTCTTCTGGGAGACTTCTTGAGGGCTTGTTCTGGAAAACTTCTTTTTGAAGACTTTTTCAAAACTTCTTTTGGAAGTCTTCTTCAAGGCTTGTTCTGGAAGACTTCTTTTTGAAGACTTCTTCAAAACTTCTTTTTGAAGACTTCTTCAAAACTTCTTTTTGAAGACTTCTTCAAAACTTCTTTTTGAAGACTTCTTCAAAACTTCTTTCGGAAGTCTTCTTCAAGACTTCTTTCGGAAGCCTTCTTCAAGACTTATTTCGGAAGCCTTCTTCAAGACTTATTTCGGAAGCCTTCTTCAAGACTTATTTCGGAAGCCTTCTTCAAGACTTCTTTCGGAAGCCTTCTTCAAGACTTCTTTCGGAAGCCTTCTTCAAGACTTATTTCGGAAGCCTTCTTCAAGACTTCTTAAAGACCTTAGCAGTTAAAAATTCAGATCGAACTGTTTTTATCGACAACGCTTCGTGGTTCCGCAATATGGCGTCTTCGCGCCTTCGTACTAGGTGTGGCCACACACTATATACGTACAAAATAAACACTTATTAGCTCATTTCCAGCAAACCATGACATAAAATGGAAATTAATATTTTCTATTTCGGTGTTTATGACGATCCAGATCAGAATAAGTCGCCATTTGTACGATAACTGTCTCCACCAGACTGCCAATATGTGGGACTAAGCGCAATATCGATTTACTTTGATCTGAAACTTACAAAAAAAAGGCCTAGTTTGCAGCACACAATTTCAATCGTGCTTTTTATGTACTTTTTTAGCTTTTTATTGATTATATTTATACAATGGATTAACTATGCAGATAATTTTGTTGAATCGTGAAACAGTTTTTCTTTTTTCAAAATCAACTTTTGGCTAATGATCTTAAAAATTCAAGTCACGTTTTGATGGTGATGTATGATGATTAATTTGATATTCTGATAAATAGTTAGTTTAAATAAATACTCGTGTTTTGATATTTGAGACTTTGATGAATAAGTTTTGAAACCTTCTTTTATTTTATTTTATTTTCTATATTGTTTTGATCAAAACAGCACAAGCATGAAGATTAAAGAAAAGTTATGACAATTTTAACCAATTTTTAGATTTTTGGATCCTTGTGGTATTAAAATGGTCCTAATCAGGGCCCTTGATTTGAATAGGGACAGAAATAACAACATAGGATTTTGACCATATTTTTGCATGAACATTAATTCTAAAAACGGTCCTTTTCAGGGCCCTTTATTTGGAAAGAGACCCAAAGAACACCATATGATTTAAAAACGGTCCTTTTAAGGGCCCTTTATTTGGAAAGAGACCCAAAGAACACCATATGATTTAAAAACGGTCCTTTTAAGGGCCCTTTATTTGGAAAGAGACCCAAAGAACACCATATGATTTAAAAAAGGTCCTTTTAAGGGCCCTTTATTTGGAAAGAGACCCAAATAACAGCATATAATTTAAAAACGGTCCTTTTAAGGGCCCTTTATTTGGAAAGAGACCCAAATAACAACATATGATTTAAAAACGGTCCTTTTAAGGGCCCTTTATTTGGAAAGAGACCCAAATAACAACAAAGAATTTTTATCCATACTTTTGTTTTCACTTTGATTTAGAAACGGTCCATTTCAGGGCCCTTGATTAGGGAAGGGGCCCAAATTTCAGCATTGGGTTTTTATCTAGATTTTTTCATTCACATTGATTTAAAAACTGTTTTTTTCAGGGCCCTTATTTTGTACATAATTCAGTAAAAATTCAATGGTGTCCACATTTTAGCACATGAAGAAGGGAGGAGCCTCAACATTGTGCCAGAATAAATAACCATTTTTTAAATAAAAATGTAGCGAATCAATAAACTTGAAAATACAGTAAAGTGAGACTTTTTTCCTCTATTTCTACTGTAATTTTTCGTGTAAAATTGAAATTATTGATTTTTACCTACTTTCTACTCTTATAAAATTCCCTTTTGGGATTGGCAACTTAGCGCAAGAATTGACCCAATTATATTTATATCGACTGTCTGTTTATTAATATTGCCATGAATCAAACTTCAGGTGATACTTAATTCAATTTGGATTGCTATTTAGGAAAAATATCTCTGCATTTACGAATTTTATTCAAAATTGATTTCTATGTCGACAGACTCGGTTTGAAACATTAAATTTTACACTTAATTCACACATGAAGACATTCATGTTTTATTGAAATTTCAAATCGAGTAGCCTATGAAAATAAATATTTTAAATCATTATTTAATGGTAACCGCCAGCTTTAAAGCCGTATTTAGAGTTTTCGTGAGGTCCATCAACTGCAACATGAACGTAAGAATTGCCGTATGGTCCGTAGTATCCGTATTTATGAGAGGCATAACCACCTCCGTAACCACCATGTCCGCTGCCGTAGCCTCCACCGTAAACACCATGTCTTCTGCCGTAGCCTCCATGTCCACCGCCGTAACCACCGTGTTCGCTGCCGTAGCCTCCACCGTAACCACCGTGTCCGCTGCCGTAGCCTCCATGTCCACCGCCGTAACCACCGTGTCCGCTGCCGTAGCCTCCACTGTAACCACTGTGTCCGCTGCTGTAGCCTCTACCGTAACCACCGTGTCCACTGCCGTAGTCTCCATGTCCACCACCGTGTCCGCTGCCGCAGCCTCCACCGTAACCACCGTGTCCGCTGCTGTAGCCTCCACTGTAACCACCGTGTCCACCGCCGTAACCACCGTCTCCGCTGCCATGGCCGCCTCCATAACCACCATGACTATAACCAGTAACTGCTGTTACAAGTTCTTTCTCAACTTCTTTCTTTTCTGCCAAAACAGCACAAAATACGAGGACCAAGCCGAAGATAACCTAAAATTCAAATTATCAAAATTTTCATATTATACATTTTTAAGTTTCTGTTACACCTATAATATTCTGTAGTTAATTATAGAACAGTTAACTTACCAAGTTAGTTAGCGACATTTTTATCAAGTTGCTACAGACTCCAAATAACTTGTTTGTTGCAAGAAACTCTGGTTCACAATGAACTACCGTGAAGCGAATGCTCGTATTTATACCCAAAATTTAGGCCACATATTTTCTTAAGTTGTCCGTAATGTTTTGAGACAAATGAAAGTTTTTATGTTGAATTTTAACAAAATAGTTGAGGTTTTTTTTGCTTAATATTTAAGTTTTTGTTGTAGAGTGAACCACACCCCAACATATTACAGGGTTCCCCCAGACCTGGAAAACCTGGAAAACCTGGAAAAGTCAGGGAAGTCGGAAAGAACCTGGAAAAGTCAGAGAAAAGTCAGGGAAGATGTAATATTGGAAGAAAAGTCAGGGAAATTTACTTTAAAAATAGTTGAACTTTTAAACCAGTGAATTGTGCTGGACCAAAGTGCTAAACTTTTAACCATATGGACAAAATGAGGGAAAATTCATTAGCCTTCATAAGTTTTCTACTAGTGATGGTAATTTTCACATCTAGATGTTATATTTCGG
>JAQGBW010006544.1:0-10477 GCA_034698625.1 Julus scanicus
AGCATGTGCAATCTGCATGTGCATTGCATTGCAAACGTGTGTTAAGCACATGAAACGTAAATAACATATTTCAACATTTTCCTTACTTTTTTCTATTCAACTATTAATTTTTATTCTGTGCACAAACAGCTTCTTTTAGAACACGAAAACTTTTTGGCACCAGATCCCGATGATCGATTGCATGAACTGCTCGAGGATTTAGGTGAAAAACCAAGTGTTGAAGCTCTCATTGGTATGTGAACCCGGGACGTTTTTATCACTTTGGTTTCACTTTAGTATACATTTTGATGCTTAATATAAAACACTGTGACATCTAGGTGAATCTTTGGATAACCTCTCATCCGTGCAGTTATCCAAAACAGAAGTGTGCCTGATGCTTACAAATAAATTTGAAGTTCCTGAAAGTACAAAAACAGAGATAAATAGGTTATACGTCAGGTAAATTGATTGTACAATTTTTTTTTCACGGCAAAGAATGTAATAAGCTTTGATTGATACGGTTTTAATCCCTTTTGTGTCATAGAACTAAACAAATGATAGTGGATTCCATGCACTGCGTTGAGGTGGCCGACTTACCTGAAATGCTTAAAACAAGGATTGGCGAAGAGCAGGTTGGTATTGTAAAATTTCACGTGTAATCTTTGGTGGTTTCATTGAATGTATTAATTAAAGTAATTTCTTGATTATTTAGAGCCAGAAATATGTCATGCTGATGGAAAAACGACTTAAACAGAATGAAGGGGAGGAAAAGGAGAAGAAACAAAGGATTCTTCATCGGACACTGTCTGATGTCGAGAGGTAAATGTCAGAAACGAATTCCATTTATGCTTTGTTTGACTTTTCCGCTTTTATTTAAATATTTGCTAATTTAATAGATTGACACTGGAAGAAGTTGTTGACAAGATAAGACATAACCTAAATTTGTTGGAATTGGAAGGTTACGTTTCCAGCAAAAATGATTATCAGGATATCATAAATGCAATATCTTTGGTTGGTTATTTCATTCTGCAATTTATAAAATTCACATGTCAGTTTTATTCAAATATTGACCAATTTAGTTTTTATTTTCAGGACATCAGAAACAAGCGCCGTTATCGATTGAGGCGCAAACAGGACTTGATGCAACTGAAGGCTACGTTAACAAATTTGCAGACTAAGAGAACATTTTTTGAAGACCAAGTGGATTATTACAACCAGTATATAAAGCAGTGTCTGGACAATATGGCCACTGGAAAAAAGTAAATGGAACAATTTTAGCATTATATAAGTTTTATAAAATGCAATTATTAATAGGTTGTATTTTTTACCTATTTTTTGGCTTTACAGAAAAATAGGAGCAAGCAGCAGCCTATTCTCAAGATCATTTGTTTCCCAAACTACTTTGAAATATACTGCAGCCAAACTTCACGAAAAAGGCATCATCATAAGCATGGAGGGCTTAAGCAAAAACCAGTCAGTATTATCTTTAAGTAGGAATTTTGATGTTGAAGGAAATAATACATTTTTGGTATTCTTACTTTCTAGGTTCAAAAATGTCTTGTTTGAGATAACTCCGACAGAGGGTTCTGGTGTTTTCACTGTGAAAGTGAAATATATGGGTACCAATTTGTCTGATGTTGAACTAGATATCCAGGTAAAATATTATATAATGTGGTTTAAGAAATTCCGTGTTTATTAATATGTATATCAATATTTAACTTTTTTCTTAACTTTTTAGAATCTTTTAGAATTGCAATACGAAGGTCGACCGGTGATGAAAATGTTTGATCGTGCAGAAGTCAATGTGAACTTGTTGTTATACTTGTTAAATAGCAAATTTTATGGCAAATCAAAGTAACAAAATGTACTATTGGTCCCTGCCATTAAATACCTCTAAGATTTTTTTATGCAAAATGGCCACATTCCAATTATGGTTTGTATTTAAATCATAATCATTTACTTATACTTATTTGTACTTTTCTATTATTGATCAAAGATGTGCCTTAAATCTTGTTTCTAGTCTGGGTGTATAAAATTGCAATAAACCGATGATTCTTTTTTTCTTTCAATTTATTTTTAGTTATTTACTATATTAATTGTGTGCTGTTTTGTTAATTAAAAAAAATAATTAGAGGAAAACGATCGAGAATATTAGTCAGCCAAACATTAGGCATTTGATAAATCTCTAGACACGAGATTGCATTAGTTTTTGGTTAATTTGCATGTTTAACACTTATTTATGCTATATTTAAATTTCAATAAATAGGAGCATGCATGTATAGACCAGTGTTTTTTAAAAGGTATGCTGCAGAAGTATGTTTGTGGGAGCTTGGTTTAGAGCTAGCATTAGAAATGTTTTTCATAAAACAAATTACTTAATTCAAAACGTGAATTATTATTTCTACATTATTTACTCGAAATATTAAAAAAAATTGATAGATTTTTGCGCCTGCAGCTATTTTTGATACACCCGGTAAAGACTCCAGAATATCCAAAATGGCGTCGATTAGATCTTCGTTGCTTGGTGTAGGTCACTTATATAAGCGTGGAATATTGATTTCTGGGTGAGTATAATCTTAAATGAACTGCGGTTATAGAAAATACAGTCAGCTACATATATGCATAAGTAAAAAAGTCAAGATTCGGCACCGGTACTGAGGCCTGACATGGATTGGTTATGCTAGCTAGGCCAAAGATAAGAGGCCTTGATGTTCGAAATTATCCAAGTAATACTGCAGCTCTGGTGCTATGTACATAGGTCCAGGTTTCTTGACTCCAGTCAGTGCATTAAAATATATGTTCGGGTACTCAAAACACTTGGGCATCCGCATAAACGCGAACTTCGAATGTATTACATACTGCATATATAGCTATAGCATCAGTCAAAGTTTAATTCTATATCTTCTTCTGTAGACGTTCGCTATCGACTAGTGCTCTAAGTTATGAAAAAGAGTCATTAAAAAAAGATGCCATCGGTAAAGACGTGTCGGATTATCTAATGGATGCAGAGGCTCAACTTCACCAGCAGCAGTTAAAAGGCTACATAACTGTTTCAGGGCCAGTAGGTATCATTTCATAATAGGTTTGAAGTTTAGAAATAAGAGGTAATATAACCATTAATCAAGTTAATGCTCCGCATTCCTGACTTTATTAATGACAAAATCGACACAATAAATATTATACGAAGTATTTTAATTGCATGGAAACAATTAACATTTTTTATAATAAAAATATTTCAGTATACCAGATGTTTGAATGATTCGTTTGGGATTTTTTGTCATTTAGATGGATATCAGCTCTGTAAGTGGAGTGCCTGAAGAGCACATTAAATCAAGACGAGTATGCATATCTGTTCCAGCACGTACTGCCATGCAATCTGGGAGTCATAATACGCATCACTGGAAAATTGAATTTGAAACTCGAGAGCGATGGGAAAATCCACTCATGGGGTGGACCTCAACGTAAGTTCTGTGCTGCTTAGAATTGAGGAAATAGGGTATTATCAGATTCGCGCCTGGGAATAGATTATTCCAATTTATGATATAATGGAATAAAAGAATTTTTTGTTTCTATTTTAGTGGAGATCCTTTATCAAACACCCAAGTGAACTTTTCTTCAAAAGAAGATGCAATAGCGTTTTGTGAAAAAAATGGTGAGTGGTTCAATGAACAATATTAAGCAAAAGTACAAATTGCTGTTGAAATACTTAAAGATTTGCTTTATTTGTAGGATGGGAATGGTTTGTACAAGAACGACAGGAACCAAAACCTAAGAAAAAGTCATATGGAGCCAATTACTCATGGAATAAGAGGACCAGAGTTGACACGAAATGAATGGCATATGCTGTCAATTAGTTTATTGTTTGCCTTAACAGAGTGGAATTGAAAGTAGGTAATTTAAGCATTTCCTCTCATATTATGAATATAAATTTAGCTAATTATCTACTGAATTGATTGAATCATGTAAATTAATGCTGATTCTAACTGTATGTGAATTGTTTCCTTTAATGAACTGGTATTACTTTCTGTCATATATTTACCAGTACCGTACCATAGCATTGGATTGTATCATAAAAGTATAAGAATTCCAAAAATAAATGTAGATAACTAATTTGATGGATGTGGTATGCAATTGCTAACAAATATTGACGATCGATTCTTGATAGACCATAAAGAATAATAACTATGCAGTTTCAGTATAAAACTTTACCGATGTCCTGGTCAGGTGAGTTTAATTTAATTTCTAGTTATTTTTAGACAAAATTTTGACCATTAGTTGAAAAAGGAGGAAAACACTGACATGTATGGACCTGTCTCCTGACTCAAATAATTATTTTCTAGATAAACTAATGTCTACTCTATACCTGGTTACTCCACTATTATGTAACTCTAGTGTGGTAATCAAATCATGTCGTCAAAGCTTTTCAAGGCCAATGGCTATTTAATTTTTCCAAATTGGTACTTTTTTAAACTTGTAATTCCTCTGCGTTATAATTTCGCTGCACGTACGGTATTTTAAGTATTTATAAACTAGGCTAATTAATCTGGTGTGGATTCCTCTTATTCTCCAACTACAAAGTCGTAACTTAAGCTAGTTAATTTAATTATTTCTTATTCTGTTTTTTTAAATTAGCCTGAAGGCGGTTTTTTAATACAGAGTAAAAATCACTTAATAATCATAGGGAAAAATTGGCTTTTTTTGCGATCTGGTTACGCAACCAAACGACGTCATGCTTTATGATTGCCGGTTACCAAATCACCGTCGCCATGTTGTCTGCAAGATGTCTGCTTCACTCTTTTACTATGAATTGTATGATAGTGACGTCATCTACATACGCAATTTTTAGGTGAAAAGGGTTTTCGCCATCTCCGCTGTGACGATTTCAGCATTCGCGCTGCTATTACGCAAAAACACGCCACTAGTCGATGACGTCACTCTTCCATTTATGTTGATGCTGTACCAGAACATGATCATGGTACTTGTGTTGTATGAGTAATCTTAGATAATGTGTAGAAGTTTATAATACTTACAATTACATTAGACAAAAAATATGGAAGTTATTTCAATTTTTAACTCCGCAAAGGATGGAAAACTGCACAGGCTTAAGGTGAGAACAACTTCAGGTGAAATTGGTGATAGTATAACCTCGCTTAGACCTATAATGTACAGTAGTAGCTGTATGAACCTGCAGAGGAACCATTTTCTTTTTTTATAGAATATAATTTGTCCAATTTATTAAATGTACGTTTTAATTATTTAGAAATTATAGTGGAATTGAATTTAAATTCAATTATGCATTATAATCATAAACTGCTGTGATTGCCAATACTTGTGCATTGCAATATTGGCTTGCAGTATGATTTGTGCACGACCTTTGACATAATCTTAACAAAAGTTCTTGCATATTGATGTATTATTCCCGCTCTTTAGAAATGCTTGGAATCCAAGCCCAAAGAGGAAGTACATCATCTAGTCTCAATTGAAACTAATGGAGCCACGCCACTTGTTATGGCAGCCAGAAATGGACATTTGGAGGTTGCTGAGTATCTAATTGAGCGATGCAATGCCAACATTGAGCAGGTTGGATCCGTCAATTTTGATAATGAAACCATTGAAGGTGCTCCGCCGTTATGGTGTGCCGCAGCTGCTGGCCACATTAGCATCGTAAGATCACTGATCAAACATGGTGCCTGCGTGAACAGCACAACGAAGACCAACTCCACACCCCTTCGAGCAGCGTGTTTCGACGGCCACTTTGATATTGTTAAATATCTCGTTGACCACAAGGCTGATTTCGAGGTTGCCAACAGACACGGACACACTTGCCTAATGATTGCGTGTTACAAAGGTCATTTAAAAATTGCCAAATATTTGATCGAGCTAGGAGCTGATGTAAATAGAAAAAGTGTGAAAGGTATGTATTTTTGTATATGGTTGTTTTAAAGAAATCGTTACTCGGTTCGGTGCATTTCCAATAGATGACACCCACACTATGACAATTAGGAACTTACATGAACTTTTGCAAATGTCCCTAGACTCTTAATTGTACAAGACCCATTGAAAGTTTGCCAATCATAACCAGTAAGTTGGGGGAAAACTTTACTCCGTCCTAATGTTATCTAATTTATGACCATGCAATGTGGCTGTATAATCCTAATTTCTGGTAAGTCCCTGTTTTCAGCAGTATAAAAAAATGAACTGCATTTGATTTTCAATGTGCTTTCTTCACATACTCTAAATATATTTCATGACAATACCAAAAAATTTGTATATTTTAAGTGCTTATCTATAATGTTTTATACAAATGTTACTCGCAAACCTGGTTCAATGTTCAAATTAATTATTTATTTGCAATAATTGATGCTGTCAACCCTAATGTTAAAGGTCATATAATTCTTTAATTTTTTGCTTTTATAAATTTTTACTTTATAAATTGCTAGAGGATATATATTTCCCCTTGCATTTGAAATCCAAATTTCTATTAGCATTTACAAAAAATACTCAAGTACTTTCACTTACATAAAGGGCTATTGGTATTATATCAAATCTTACCTGTTTATGAATCATCAGGTGGAGCAAATGTAGTCAATGAACTAGAAGAGGTTACTTACCTTTGTTGAAATACTGGTACTAACAAAACTGTAGGTGGATATTAATGAGCAACAATCCTATACAGTTGGTTTAACAATAAAAACGTTGATTTCGTTTAGTGCCAACTATATGATTTAAGCTATAGCATGTTATTTACATGTGAATATAATGTTTGGTGAATTGACGTTTTCAGTATTCCACTTTTGTTTACAACTGCTTGCAAAGACATTTTTCTCCCTACAGCAATATGTAAAAAACATTTTAAGTATTTCAGAAATTCCAAAATACTTCACAGGGCATTGGAAAGTGTACTGTAGTCTCATAAACGCTGATAAAATGATTATGATAAAATAACACTGATTTTTTTTCAGGTAATACGGCACTTCATGATTGTGCAGAATCAGGCAGTTTAGAAATCATGAAGTTACTATTGCATCATGGCGCCAAAATGGATGTAGATTCATATGGCATGACCCCACTTCTTGCAGCAAGTGTAACTGGCCATACACCAACTGTCGACTACCTTATTTCTCTTCCTACTTGCACAAGAAAGGCTAAAGTTGATGCCTTGGAATTATTGGGAGCAACTTTTGTTGACAAGAAACGGGACATGCTCGGGGCCCTGAAATTCTGGCGGCGATCCATGGAAGAGAGATTTCATAAGGGAGAAGATGTCATTTGTAAACCGACTGACACCCAAGTAATCAATGCTTATGAAAATGCAATTGAAGTTACTTCAATGCGGCAATTGGAGGAGCTTACATCTGATCCAGATGAAATGCGGATGCAGGCGCTTCTCGTTAGAGAAAGAATTCTTGGTCCAGAACATCCCGATACATCCTATTACATAAGATATCGTGGAGCTGTATATGCAGATACCGGTAACTTTGAACGCTGCATCACTCTTTGGATGTACGCATTGGAAATGCAGCAGAAAACCTTGGAACCACTGAGCCCGATGACCCAGAGTAGTTTGCTGTCGTTTGCAGAACTTTTTTCCTTTATGATGACCGAGATGAGATGCCGGTCATTGCGAGTGCCAAAAGTGCAATTTGGCAACGTGATGACCGTTTTCGTGAAGGCGGTAAAGGAAATAGAAGTGGGAATGCAACACATAGCGAAGATCCCCGTTGCTGACAGGGACATGACACATTTCAACCGCACCTTGATCATTGTGATGCATTTTATTTGCCTTCTGAGTCGTATTCAACCTCAGTTGTCTGCCCTCGAAGACTTTACCCTGAGAAAGGCAGTGTACGATTTTGTGCGACTCAATCCACGCGGGCGCAACGGATGGACCCCGCTGCATTTGGCCTGTTCACACGATTGCTCTTCAGTAGGACGATATCCAATCTGCAACTTTCCATCGGTAGAGGTTGTTGAACTTTTATTAGATGTTGGGGCCGACCCCTTAGCCTCTGATGCAGATCATAACACGCCTTTGCACATTGCGGCAAGCAATAAGCCATGCAGACGAGAAGTGATCAAGAGCCTGCTTAAACGCGGTGCACACATCGATGCCTGCAATCTTGATAGAAAAAGCTTTTCCCAGATTCTGTCCGGAGTAACTGTCTATGACGTAGTAAACCCATTAGATTATACCACCCTGCAGTGCCTTGCTGCTAAAACAATAGTAAAATATGATATTGCATACGAGTCTCATATCCCGGAACGGTTGGTCTCATTTGTGTTAATGCATTAATTGCCCCTATAGATCACATTAGTTCTACTTAAGGAACAGCTCATCAAAATCGAAAAACGCTTGCTTATTGCCATTATCTAACCATTTGTACAGCACTGGTTTGAAATATATTTAAACTGTAAATGTTTATTTGAAATACTGTGATTTATTGGATTTGCTTATTGGTGCAAAATTAGTTTCAATTTAAGGATAATCCTTGCTTAGCATACTGTGGAGTGCCTTAATGTTTGGGATTATTAAGTCCTTTATAAGGCCTTTAGTTCGTTATTGCATACCAGGGGTTTAATACAGGTACCTAATATAACTTCACATCAAAAGTATTGCTATGATCTATGTAGTATCAGCTCAAAACATTCAAGGTTGTAAATTTAATAAATATTTATTCTGGAACAATTTGGTGTAAATTTGCCCGTTACGTTTTAAATACACGCAGCCCGTTCTGCAATTCTGTCGTTATAGAATTTATTTCCTAAGTTTGGTAATGTCAGAAAATTTAACAAATCTAATACATGGCACAGAAGTGCCCTACCTTCCCTGTACATTTATGTGTTTCTTATTGTGAACTGATACACAGCTAGTACATGTTCTCCATACATGTAACCGGTTTTACCACAAATGGTCATCTAATGTTGACCATTCAATATGCTATTACCATTTTTATTTGACAGTTTTGAAGGTATGAAGATAACGACTAACACTGTTCCCCACTGCAATTGTGATGTCCACTGTCGCCCATAGCACATAGGGTGGTAATTCATGTACTCGCAATGGTATCATTTTTGAAATACTAAATGTGAGACCATCAAACTGATAAATGTGATTTTAAATATGATATTATGGTTTGATTTCTAACAAAAAAGATGCCATTACAATTAATGCTTGTAGCATATGATGAGCAAATCTATACATATGCATATTAATAGTGAAATGAAACAAAAGCCATCCATGACAATATCATCTATGCCAAAATTAGGCATGTATTGACCAATTGTTCAATTTGCCAAATTTCCTACTTCTCCAGTAGTAAAATAAAAGTATTTGAAAAGATGTCGTAAGATTTATAACTCGCATTTAGATTTTGACAATTTTTCCATTTCGAGTGCTCCAAAGTTATGATGTGAGGTATTGCTTGACTTCTTTGACATTTTAATGTAATTTTAATGTTAATGAACAGCCAGAAAGTTGATGGTAATGCATACCAATCCACAGCTGCCCTTGCAAAATATACATCCCATACAGACAAGAATAAATGTAACCATTACATGTTATTGGAAAGTTGCTTTATTCACCTTACTTGCTTTATGATTGTTAAAGTATATTACACCATTGATTTTTCTATGTGCATACCATACATGCATGTACAACCATATAATGAAATGATTGATAAATAGCCTTGTGGCTAGACTTTTACAGAGATAGAAAATCTCTTTAATAGCAGTCCAATTTAGCTTTTCATTATTACAAAACAGTTGAAAAGATGAAGACTTGTTCATTCATTCAAAATTGTTAACAAAATTAAGTACATTTGCAACCCAGCAGGTTGGCATTCATAACCGTGGTTTTGCAAAGATATTTTGGACGTAAACTTTGATAATTCCCTGCACTAGTACTTCATATCTTCATTTTTTTCTAGTTTTGGAATATTTTCTTGTTTTCACTTACCCCTGATGTACATATAACTGCTATACATATAAATAATAAACTGATTTGCCTTATAATTAGGTCTATATTTATTTGGGTTCTTATTTTTATCATCAAAGTCAAAACTTAGAAAGTTTGAGGAAGCAAATAACAGAAGAAAAAGCCTTCGATTTTCTTCAAGTATTTATGAACAATCCAATCTTTATTCAATGCACAGAAAAACTTATAAAACTAATCACATTTTGTACTATTATAAATTAATCTTATTTTTTCTTCTATTTGTAAAAACTAGCACCTGCATAATTTGGAATTTAAATAAGTATACATCAAAGGTAAAGTATTTGAACTACTAGATTGAAGTTCTAGTAATTTTTGTCATTTTATGAGATTATCTTTTAGAATACAATATGAGTCTGATTTTAACTAGATTCATGTTTTCTTTAATTTAATTTATGTAAATTGTAACCAATTTCTTTTATGGCCAGTAACCCATGTGAAAAACCCATGCAGAATTCTGCAGAAAAAAACTTCTGCAGAAAAAAATCCTTTTTCTGCAGAATTGTT